>PVLA01010034.1:0-68093 GCA_004027455.1 Hydrochoerus hydrochaeris
GTGGAACTCTTTTGTTTAAGTCAAAGTGTGAAATGGTACAAACATTTTAGGAATTACTTATTTTTTATGAGGTAAGCAGAGAAGTTCGTATAAAATTTGACAGTTTAGCAATGTGATATTGTACATGCAAAATGAAAATATTTATGTTCAGTAAAACTTATTTACAAATGTGGATTTATTCATCTTACATATTGGTAATTTGTGTCTTCTCTTTCTTTTTTTCTTGATTAGCCCAGTTAGAGTTTTGTCAAATTTATTAGTGTTGTTAAGTAAATAGCTTTTGGGCATATTGACTTATTACAATATATTCCTCTTTACAGTTTCATTGATTCTTGTTCTAATTATCATAATATATTTTCTTCTTCATAGGCCTGATTTTTTTTCTAGTTCCCTAAGATGAAACTTAGTTTATAATCTTATACCATTTTTTTCTAACATAGTCACTTACCGGGATATATAAATTTTTCTTTCATCACTGATATTCTCTTCAAATTTTGGTAAGATTATATTTGGTTAAAAAATGTACTGTCTCTTTGGGCTTCTTGTTTGATATACGGGTGATTTGGAAGTATGTTTGCTCTCCAGTCTGATAATTCCATGTATCTTTCTGTTACTGATTTCTGCTTTAACTCTACCATTATCTGGCCACATAATTTGTAATATCTCTGTACTTTCACACGAGTGTTTCATCTGTGTGTGTGGTTTATCCATGTGAGTTTGAGAAGAATGTGTATTTTACTGCTATTGAAGGGAATTTTCAAGCTGGTCAATGGTACTGCTCAGGTCAACTACATCCTTACTAATTTTCTGCCTGTTTGATAAATCAATTACTGAAAGAAGGCTGTTGAAACCCCTAATATAATATCGGTCCTGTCTATTTCCCCTTTCAGTTTTATCAGTTTTGGCCTTATAGTTTGATGTTCTACTGTTAGCTGACATACATTTACTGTATTATGTCTTCTTGGAGAATTGACCCATTTATTATTATAATGTCTCTTTTAATCTCTCCTAATTTTCCTTGTTATGAAAATTGCTTTTTCCAAAGCTTTCTCTTAATTTCTGTTAAGAAGATATGTCTTCATTCACTTGCTTCTACTCTCTTTGAGTCTATATATAAAAATGGTCTTCTTATAGATAATACACAGATGTTTTTAAAATATTTTCTGATATCTCTCTTTTAATTAATATATTTAATTATTCACATTTAAAGTAATTCATGTAATATTTGAGTTAATATAAACCATGATTGCAACTGTTTTCTATTTGTTGCTAGTAATTTAACTGAACATTTAAAATGATTTTATTGTATCTCTTCCTTTAGCATATGAGTTATATTTTTCCCAAAAATGTACTGTTTGTGCTATAATTTATAAATTATATGTTAAATTAAGGTGAGTTCACTTTCAAGTAATGCTATGCTGCTTCCTAGGTGGTAAAAGTCATTGACAAAAGAATATTTTTCTCAAGTACTCCTTCTTGTGCCTTGGGACATTGTTGTCTTTTATTTATCCATGCTTTATAACTATCAATATTTTGTGACTATTATTGATTTAAAAAGTTGTCATTTAGATTAATTAAAATAAGAAAAGTACATGATATATTTTATTCTATCATTATTTATTTTGCTATACTCCTTATTTATGTAGATCCAAATTTTAACCTATTTATTTCTTCTTTTGTTTCATTTTAATGAAATTTTAAAAATGTCTTGCAAGGTTGGTCTGCTGGTGATCAACTCCATGAGATTTTGTTTGTCTCTCTGTGTTTTAATTTTCTCTCACTTTTGAAGGGTGATAGAATTCTAGATTGAGGGCTTCAGAGGTGGGCTTGCCGATGATGCACAAGACCTGGGGGTTGATCCCAACATGGCCAAAACAAAATAAAAATAAATAAATAAAAACTCAACTCAAAGGTTTAATTTTATGGTTTCTGTCAAGAAATCCATAGTAATTCACAAGCTCTTATCTCTACAGCTAATGTGTTTCCTTCCAGCTGGTGTCTTTTTCTAAGATTTTCTCTTGCCTTTATGCTATTTCAGGATGTGGGATTTTATGGCTGTTATTATTTACATTGCTTGGTTTTGTAAGCTTCCTAAATTTGTGGGCTATGTCTATCATTACTTTTGGAAAATACTTGGCCATCATTGTTTCAAGTATTTCTTTGCTTCCTTCTTCTTTTCCTAATAACCCAATTAAAAACAAGTCATAGAGTTTGCACTCTGTTCTTCCTCCATTGCCCCAGGACAACAGTGTCTGCAAGAGGAATGTGAGGACACATGCCTTTGGAAATGACTGGAATGACCAGAAACCCAAGACCCAGAACAACAACTGGCCCCCAGTGCCTAGGTTCCCACATGCATTTGGAGGGCTGAGGAACCAGTGAGACTAGCAACATGGGAGTATCTGAAGCAACAGCCAGGAGCTAGAAGTTGGAGCTAGAAGTTCTGAAGAACTCCACCAACAAAAGACCAGTCCCAGCTCCCACATCCAGAGGCCAAGATCATCACCATAGCCTAATACCAAAGAACTGGGAGCTGAGTCAAATAGCAATTTTGCATCTCTTACAAATTGGGAAGGTAGGTTCATGGGATAGCTATAAAGAATCACCTACATCTAGAAGACATCCTTGAAGAACAGACATCTCTTAAGGAAGCCTCAATACTAGTGATAAAGCTACATATCATAAGAAATTGGCAAGCATCAATGCAGAAGACAAAATAAAGAGAAATAGAAAATGACAAGACACAAAAGCAAAATGTAACCCTAAGCCCCAGCACATCCAGGACAAGCCCAGAACTCAATGAGATAGATAAAATTGGAAGTCAAACACTGGAATTTTCTGAAATGATAGCAGCAGAAGTGAAAAAGCAAATTGAAAAAAACTGTACAGAAAATAATCTCTCAGATTAGAAAAATGCTTCAGGTCAAAAATATTAGAGAAGACACAGATAAAAGAATAGATGAGGTTAGAAAAATTATGGAAACAAAAAATACTGAACATAGGAAAGAAATGGGATCTGTGAAACAGACCCAAACTGAAATCTAAGAGATTAAAATATCCACTGAAAGTATAAGAAATAAATTGAATGGAGAGGATAGAATTTCAGATTTTGAACATAAAATTGTAGCTAGTGATAATGAAAAGGAAGATGTCTTAAAAATAGGAAGAGGCCATGAAAAATCAATCCAACAGCTACAAGATGAAGCAAAGAAGAATAACATAAAATTAATTTGGATCAATAAGAAAGCTGGAGACAGCACAAATGTCATAAAAACTCTTCACAGAAATAACAGCAGGAAACTTACCAAGCATGGATAAAGAATTTGACATACAAATAAATGAAGCATATAGAACTCTAAATAGCCATGACCAAAATAAAATTCCACCAGTTTGTATAATAATGGTTTCAGAAATTCAGCACAAGAACAGAATATTAAGAACTATTAGAAAAAAGAAACAGATACCTTATAAAGGAAAGACATCTGAATCATGGTAGACTTGTCAACACAAACCCTCAAGTCAAGAAGAACTTAAAGGGAAGTATTTCAAATTCTGAAAGAAAACATCTTCCAACTCCACTTGATGTGCCTTATGAAACTATCTTTAAAAATTAATGGAAAAATAAGACATTTACATAACAAAGAACAGCTGAAGAAATTTTTGACCACCAAACCAACCCTACAAAGAGAAAGATATTATAGGCAGAGATAAAAGTGACCACAATATCAAGAACAACACAGAAAAACCACCAGGCAGGATGAGCAGTTAAACAGAGGGTAAATAGGGAACTAAAGGCAGGAAAATACTATGACAAAGGTAAGCCTATTCATATCTTTTGTAACTATCAATATAAATGCCCTAAATACACCAATCAAAAGAAATAGACTAGCAGAATGGATCAAGAAACAAGATCCAAAATTATGTTGTATACAAGAAATACGTGTAATTCAAACTGAAACTCATAGACTGAAAGTTAAAAGATGGAAAACAGTGTTTCATGCAACAAGAGCCAAGAAAAAATCAGAGGTAGTTACTCTGTTTGCAGACAATGTTTCACTCTCATAGGATAGAAAAGAAAGAAGAGATGGAAAGATTCCCAGATATATGTGAATTGCCAAATCTGAATCAAGAAGATATAAAAATTCTGAATAATCCAATATCAGATGAGATTGAAAATGTAATCAAAACTTACTGCCATCACCACCACTAACAACAAAGCTCAGGTCCTGATGGATTTACTGCTGAATTTTACAAGATACTTAGAGAAAATTTAATGTAAATCCTTCCCAAACTTTTTAATGAAGTTAAAAGGGAAGCAATACTCCCTAACTCATTACTGGAGGCAAGTATTATCTTGATACCAAAAGTAGAGAAAGACCCAACCAAACAAAGAGAATTACAGGCCAATCTCCACAATGAATATAGATTCAAAAATCTTCAATAAGATACTAGCAAACAGAATGCAGCAAATCACCAAGAAGTTTATGCACCATGACTGAGTGGAATTCATCTCAGGAATGTAGGGATGGTTCCACATATACAAATCAATAAATACAATGCATCATCAACAGAGCCAAAGACAAAACTCGTATGATCATATCAGTAGACACAGGAAAAGCATATAGAAAGTCATATAGAAAAAAACATATAGAAAGTCAGAAAAGATGGCTTTACCTCCATCTGATAAAAGCCATCTATGATAAACAAACAGCCAGCCTTATATTATATGGACAAAAATTTAAAGTTTTCACTCTAAAATCAGGAACAAGACAAGAATATCCAATATGAACACTCCTATTCAATACAGTTCCAAAAACATTAATCAGAGCAAATAGATAAAATAGAGAATAAAGTGATAAAGTGATCCTCTGCATAGAAGACCCCAAACACTCCACCAAAAGACTCCTAGAGTTAATAACCAAATTCAAGAGCATAGCTGGATACAAAGTCAACACTCAAAAATTAACTGCATTCTTGTACACAAAGAACAAACTGACTTATGAAGGAGTTAGGGAAACAATACCCTTCATGATAACATCCAGAAAAGTAAAATACTTAGGAATAATTCTAACAAAGGAAGTGAAGTAATTGAAAATATAATTAAAACTTACCACCAACAGTTATCTGAAAAAGGAGATCAAGGAAGATATCAGAAAATTCAAAGATATCCCTTGCTCATGGACAGGAAGTACCATCAGTGAAAATAACTATACTCCTGAAATTGTTGTACAGATTCAATGCAATTCCAATCATAATATACTTAACATATTTCACAGAACCAGAGAAAACATTCTTAAAATTTATCTTGAAGCAGAAGAGACTGAGAATAACAAAAGCAATCCTGGGCAACCAAGGCAAGGCAGGCGGCGTCACAATCTCTATCTTGAAATTATACTACAAAACTACTGTGACAAAATCAGCATCGTACTAGCTAAAAAACAGACATGAGGATCAGTAGAATAGATTGGGAGATGCATACAAAAGACATTCAGCAACCTTATCCTTGACAAAGGAGTCATATTCAGTGGAAGAAAGATAGCTTCCTTAATAAACGGTGCTGGAATAATTGGCTCTCTACATGATGAAGTCTAAAATTAGACTCATGTCTATCACCATGCACTAAAATAAAGTCAAAATGGATCAAAGATCTAAATATTTAAAAATAAAAATTAAATCTACTGGAAGAAAAACTAGGTAGAAATATTGAAGACATAGGTGTAAGAAGAGACTTTATGAAGAAAACTAAAACAGCATGGGAAAAATGTCAAAGAACCAACAACTGGAGTTTCATCTTATTAAAAGCTTTTGTGCAACAAAAGAAATCACCAACAGAATGAAAGGCATCCACAGAGTGGGAAAAATATTGGCCAACTATCCCATATACAAAGGATTTATATCTAGAATATAAAAAGAACTGAAAATCATCAGACGCCTCAAACTCAAAGACCCAATCCAAAATAGGCAGCTGAGATAAATACAGACTTCTAAGATGAAGAAATGCAAACAGCAAATAGATATATGAAAAAATGTTCAATTTTATTGGTCATTTGAGAGATGGAAATTACAACACTGAGATTTCATCTCATCTCAGTAAGCATGGCTATCATCAAGAAATCAACCAGTAACAAATGCTAGAGAGGCTATGGCGGGGAAAGAACACTTTTCCAGTGTTGATGGGAATGTGGACTGGTGCAACTGCTATGAAAATCAGTGTAGAGATTCCTCAAAATCTAGGATAGAAGTTCCATTTGACCCAGCTTTCCCATTCCAAGTACCTTCCCAAAAGAATTAAAAACATCATACCACAGTGATATATGTGGTTTATAGTAACACAATTTGTAATAGCTAAATATTGGAAACAACCCAAATGTACATCAACTGAAGAAAGGATAAAAAAGATTTGATATTTTTACACAGTGGAGATTTGATATTTTTACACAGTGAAGGATAATCTTGAGATGTTTATAGGTAAATGGAGGCAATTTGGGACCATTCTCAAAATGAAATAAATCAAGCTCACATTGTATTGTTTCCCTAGTGTAAGAAACTGAAAGAGTAAATAAGATCCAAAATGTGTAATAGATATTGTGAAACTGGAAGAAACTGTCAGAAGGAAAGAGGAACAGGAATGGGGGAAAGGAGAAAAGACATGCACACACACACACACACACAATAGTTAAGATAGTATAATAATAATAATCAATATTCATTGGAAACAAAATCTTGTGCCTATATTGTTTGATCAATTTTACATGCCTAAATCTTGTACTATGAGCAACACTTTGAAAAAAATACACAATGTACTAATCATTGTTACTGTCTTATAATCTTGTTTTGAAATTTTGTACCTTTGTTTTTATTGATTATTTATTCTTTAAAATAAATATCTTGATAAAATACCCAACTCTCAAAATTAAGGACAGAAAGGTTTATTTAGCTTATAGTTTGTAGAGTTCATAATCAGCTGGCTGTAAGGCAGAAGTGGCATGGCACAGGGACAACGCTCCAAGGCAGCAGAAGACAGCAAAAGCAACAAGAGTGGGGTAGCATGGGGTGGCAAACCCCTTATACTGTAAGCAGGTTATTTCCCATAGGGTGGGTGTAGCAGTCACACTGTCTCCCTGCTCTTCTCTTGCACAGGCCGAAGATGTTTACAAAGTGAGGACCCTGACTCCTTGCTGAGTTGCTTAGTTAAACTTCTAACCTTCTCAAATTGACACACTGCATCAACCATTGTGGTAAATAAGCCAGGGTACACCATTTTATATTTCTGTTATCTCTCTGTCTCTGTCTCTCTCTCTCCTTTTTCTTTTCCCACTGGAAGATTATTTTAACCTATCACAAGCTTATGTAACTCTGATAAGGTCAAAGACAGTGTTTGTTTTTTCTTATAATGCTGACTGTGATTTCTGCATTTCTTATAGATTATTTAAATTTGTATATCTGTTTTCATTATCCACCTAGTCTTTATATCCTATTACAGCACTTGATATATTAATCCTAGGTATTTTAAATTCTCTAATAATTACATTTGTATTTGTGTCATATCTAGTTATAGTTATTGTTTTGTCTCTTTAGGCTGAGATTTTTTTTCTTGCCTTCTGCTATGCAATTACAATTACATTTTTATTTGTGTCATATCTAGTTATTGGTTTGTCTCTTTAGGCTGAGATTTTTTTCTTGCCTTCTGCTATGCCTCACAATTTTGTTGTTGAAAGTCATTTTTGGGATGGAATAATAGTAACTGAAAAATATGGATTTATGTTATGTGTAAGCATTTTTGTTAATATATCTAGGAACTGGTCTGTGTTTAAAGTATACTGTAGGTACTAGGTGCTTCGATTTACTTCAGTGAACTTGTCTTAGTCTCTAACTGACTTTGGACACTCCCAAGAACACCTTTTCAGATGAATCTGTTTCTGACAAATCTTTCAGTTGTAATCCATTATTATTTTGCTGAGGGCGTCTTCATGCAGTGGTTAAGTGGAAGATTTGATCATTTTTTATTGAATTCAGTGTACCTATGTCTTGGTGCTGTGATATTTACACATACCACCTGGTGACCTCCCTGGCTGCAGCATTTCCAGTGTCCTTGTTGAAAGCCCTGTGATCCCATAGGTGGGACAGTAAGCTTGTGGAGAACAGTAGCAAAAGAGTTTCCCTTGCCAAGCAAAAAGAAAGGTCTGAAAATATCTTTTCCCCTGGAGAATCTACTTTTTTCATGGGTTCTGGGTGTCCTTTGGAATGACTACTCTTGTTTATACCTGCAAGGCCCTTCCTCTTACCTTTATCATGAGACCTGGTGTAATCGAGGACCCCTAAGACTTCAGCCACTAATTGTTTTCATTTTCATGTCCACACTCACATTTACAGTAAATCCTGCATAATCATTTTAGTGTGCTGCCACTGTATACTTCTGGAAGTGATGTTCTAGGTGACCATATCTCAGATGTGTCTCTCTGAATGCATTTGGTGCTCTGAATTTTTGGGTATTGTTTGCCCTGGGACTTCTGTTTTCCAATGACCAATCAAAGTCATGCATATTGTTTGTTCTAATTCTTTCTTATAAGGATGAGAGTTGTGAAGTCCAATCTTTTTACATGTCAGTACCCAAACCAGAAATTCACAAATCTAGAGTTTGTTTATAATTTCAAAACTGGGAAAAGCCCAAATATCCATCCATCAACATTTGAGTGGATCAACAGACTTTGGTACATCTGTGTAGTGGAATACTACTTGGCTTCAAAACATGAGACAAATGGAAATCTTGATTGTGGCTTAGTTATGTGGATATATGCTTTTGTTAAAATCTATCACACTGGATTTTAAAAACTGCTATATTTTATGGTATATAAATGGTACTCAAAGTTGATTATAAGTTTTTGAAAAATGTAACTTCAAATGGTATTCCATTTACTCACAGTAAAATGATATTTTTACATACATTACTCATTATATCACCCAAACAACCAAATACCTAGGAATAAATACTGTTGGAATGGAATATTTCTACACTGACATTTATAAAAGCATAGTACCTAAATAAATGAAGGGATACTTTACATTCAAGGACTGGATGTTGCAGTGTTATCAACATGACAGCTGTCTCTCCACTGATCCATAGATCTACAGCAGTTCATTCAAACTCTTAGCAGACAATTTTGTAGAAAACAAGAAATACATAAAAATTTTACATTAAAATACAAAAGACATAAAAGAGTAGCCAAGTCCTTAGAAAGATAAGATCAACACAAGGCAGCTCGTATGACTTTATATTTAGCTTTAAAAGTTAAAATAATTGTTATAGTATGATTTTTGATCAAGTAAAGAGATCCACACATGAATGGTTACTGGTGTGTGACAAGTTTTCTACAATTCAATGAGAAAAATGGATATTCAAATCGGAGGAAATTCATGTACTAAATAATTCCATACCAGCCATTGACATATTTACTTACCACAGATCAATAGAGTTTATAGAAGAAAATGGAAAGAAAAACTTTTAACTTATTTGAGAGAGGCAGACTTTTGAGAGAGGATAATATGAAAAGGCAAACAACAGAGAAAGATGATTAGTTTGCCACAGACACACAGTCACACATACATACCCCAAAATGTACTTGTCTACTGAATATATTAAAAAATTCAAAGAATGAAAAATAGGAGATAGTGCAATTAAGCATCAAGCGTATGAACAACTTTACATAAAGGGCATCAAGTTGATTGTAAAGCACCTTAAAAGTTCTTAAGCACCAATAATCATCAAAGAAATCAAAATAATAACCAGTTTGCGAATCTAATATGTACTATTCACTGAAGTAACTAAAATTAAAATGATCAAATGAAAAGGCTTGGCAAAACCAAGTGTAGGCATAGATGTAGAGAAACTGGAGCTCTAATCCATGACAGGAATTTAAATTGGTTCAACTACTTTGGAAAACTCCTTGAAATTAGCTGGTAAAGTTAATTGTACTTATGTACTTTAAGTTAGAATTTTCACTTCTTAATATAATTCTGATAGAAATGTGTCCATATGCATTTGTGTGTGTGTGTGTGTGTGTTTTATTGTGTGTACTTACTAATGTCCATGGCTATGTCAACACTATTATCAGAAAACTGAACTTAGTACCAGTATACACTAAACAGTCAAATGAATGAATATCTTTTGATATAATCAGAAAATGGAATGTACCACATGGATTTAATTAATAATTATTCTGTCACACAAAAGGGTCAGACACACAAAGATACATACTGGTATGATTCCATTAATATGAAGATTAAATACAGACATAAATCCTTGTGATAGACTTCAAACTAGTCAATTGTTGGGTAGGGGGCATATGGGTGGTTTTCTTTCTGTTCTGGTTATCTCCTGTTTCTTCAAAGTAGTGTTACAGCATTATGTTCAGTTAAAAATTATGGTGCTATACATTTATACTGCAATATACTGCACTTATACTGCAATACAAAAAGTTTATAAAAAGTATTGTTTGCAAGATAAATATATGGACAAAATTATAAGAGGAATAAAGAATCTGTGGGTGCAGTGAGAGAAGAGAGAGGGTTTGAAAATACGATTATGAATGTGAAAGAAATCACCATAGAGATTTCAATTAATACTGATTGCTCATGTTTATAAGCCATTTAAAAATCTTGACACTGGTCCTGCCACCAGGAACTTAGCAGAAGGATGAAACAGGGGTAAGCTGCCTGGGGCCTCCACCGAGGACCTGCCTTGCCAGCAGGGACTTAACAGAAGCCTGCATCAGGGTAAGCTGCTTGGAACCTCCCCCGTGGGCCCACCCTGCCACCATGAACATGAAAGGGGCCCGCCTCAGGTGTGGGCTGCCTGGACCCTCCCCCGAGGGCCTGCCTTGCCACCGGGAACATCGAGGAGGCCTGCCCAAGATTGAAAACTGCCCTGGACTGCTTCTGCTGGGCCTGCCCTCCCACCTGGAACATCAGAAGACCTCAGCAGCTCTAGTTAGTGTGAAAAACTTTGGAACTTTGCTCCCAGGTGGCGAACTTTGGACTACAGCAGATTAACTGTATCAGTGTGGTGAGTATGCCGCTAAAACAGAGGTGTACAGTGGATAAATAGGGCCAGTAGTAAAGCCCCATCCAACTAACTGTAAGACTTTGGTGAGTCTGAAAAGATTGTGTGTGACCCCCTCCTACACATAGAAAACATCAGGCAGAGTGAAAATGACAAAATGAAAAAGCAAAACACAGTCTCAAACATATAGTTCACTAGAAGCAAGTATAGGAGACATTTAAATAGATGACCCCAAAAGTAACACACTGGGAATCTCTGAAAAGATAGTGAGTGAAATAAAAAAAAACAACTCCATCAGGCTATAGAGGAAATCAAATTAGAAGTACTCTCCCATGTAAAGATAGAAATAACAACTTTGGTAAAGGAGTTGTTGAGTGCAGCTAATGAAAAAAATAGAGAAAAAAGTACATGAGCATGGGAAACTGATTGAAACTTTGAATGAACAATATAGACAACAAGCAGAATTCATGAAACAAACTCAAAGAGATATCCAAGAAACAAAAAAATTCTATTAAAAGCGTGCAAAACTGGCTAAAGGAAACTAAGGATAGGATTTCGGACCTTGAGGACAGGATCACAATTAGTGATCAGGAAAGGATAGAACTTTTAAAAATAACAAAGCAGCATGAAATGACAATCCAGAAGCTTCATGATGATGCCAAGAGCAACAATATAAGGATAATGCACATTAGCGAAGATGCAGGAGTCCAGGCAAATGACATACGTGAAGTATTTACAGAAATAATAGCAGAAAATTTCCCAAACATGGGGAAAGAATCTGATATGCAGATAAATGAGGCATATAGAACACCAAACAGTCACAATCAACATAAATCCACAGCCAGACACATAACAATTAAGATCTCAGACATACAGCATAAAAACAGAATGCTAAAAGCTGTCAGAGAAAAGACACAACTCACCTATCAAGCAAAGCCCATTAGAATCATGGCAGACTTTTCAGCATAAACCCTCAAGTCAAGAAGAGCTTGGAGGGAGGTATTTCAAGCCCTGAAAGAAAACAGCCTTCAACCCAGACTGATGTACCCAGTAAAACTTTCATAAAAATTTAATGGAGAAAAAAGATACTTCCATGACAAAGAACAACTGAAGAAATTCACGTTCACAAAACCAACCCTAGAAAGACTACTGAAAGACATACTAGACAGAGATAAAAATGACCACAATCCCCACAACAACAACAGAAAGAAACCACCAGGTAGGATAAGCAATAAAATAAGGGGAACAGCAGAAAGAAACAACTGGAACATAACATGGCAAATTTGAGCCAGCACATATCAGTGATATCCATAAATATAAATGGCCTCAATTAACCTATAAAAAGAAATAGATTGACAGAATGGATCAAGAAACAGGATTCCACAATATGCTGTATACAAGAAACACATCTAACCCAAAAGGAAACTCATAGATTAAAAGTTAAAGGATGGAAAACAGTATTCCATGCAACAGGGACCCAGAAAAAAGCAGGGGTAACTATTCTATTTGCAGACAACATGAACTTTAAACCTAAAATGATTAAAAGAGATAGAGAAGGTCACTACATACTTGTTAGTGGAAAAATTCAAGGGGAAGAACTAACAATTATAAATATATATGCACCAAATACTGGAGCACCCAACTATATAAGACAGATACTAATGGACATGAAAAACCAAATACACAAGAACACAATTATAATAGGAGATCATAACAGCCCATTGTCACAAAGAGATAGATCGACTAGACAAAAAGTCAGCAAAGAAATAAGAGAACTGAATCATACCTCTGAGCAATTGGACTTAGTAAATGTTTACAGAGTGTTCCACCCAACCACATCAGAACACACATTCTTCTCAGCTGAACATGGGACATTCTCCAAAATAGACCATATATTATCCCATAAAACATTCTTAAGTAAATGCAAAGGTATTAAAATCATACTATGCATAATATCTGGCCATAGTGCACTGAAATTGGTAATTAATGGCAAAAGAAATTGTAAAACCTGCATAAATATATGGAAGTTAACTAACAACCTTTTGAACAACCAGTGGGCTACAGATGAAATTAAAGGAGATATAAAGCAATACCTACAGTTCAATGAAAATATAGAAACAACATTCTGTAATCTGTGGGATGCAATGAAAGCAGTCTTAAGAGGGAAATATACAGTAATAAATTGTCATATCAAGAAAACAGAATGAGCACAAACAAACAATCTAATGCTCCATCTCAAGCTTCTAGAAAAAGAAGAGCAAGCTAAACCCAAAGCTCATAGAAGAGAGGAAATTGTAAAGATTACAGCAGAAATCAATGCAATTGAAACTAAAAAAAAAAAACACAAAGAATTAATGAAACAAAAAGCTGTTTTTTTGAGAGAATAAACAAAATTGACAAACCCCTAGCTAACCTTAGCAAGAGAAAGAAAGAAAAAAAACCCAGATTCATGCAATAAGAACTGAAAAGGGAGAAATTACTACAGATCCCATGGAAATTCAAAAGATCATGAATACCTACTTTGAAAATCTCTACTCACATAGAGTGCAAAACACAGAGCAAATGGACAGATTTCTACAAACATATGAACTACCAAAGCTCAACCAAGAAGATATAGCAATTTTGAACAACCCAATATCAGCTATTGAAATTGAAAACATAATTAAAAACTTACCAACAAAGAAAAGCCCAGGTCCTGATGGATTCACAGCTGAATTCTATAAGAAATTTATAGAAGATTAGATGTCAATACTCCTTAAACTCTTCAATGAAATTGAGAAGAAACCAATACTCCCTAAATCATTCCTGGAGGCAAGTATTACTCTCATACCAAAACCAGAGAAAGATCTAACCAAAAAAGAGAACTATAGGCCAACTTCACTAATGAACATTGATGCAAAGATTCTCAACAAAATACTGGCAAATAGAATGCAGCGAATCAAGAAGATTACACATCATGACCAAGTGGGTTTCATTCCAGGAATGCAGGGATGGTGTAACATATGCAAACCAATAAATGTAATACACCACATCAACAGAGCCAAAAACAAAAACCACATGGTCATCTCAATAGATGCAGAAAAAGCTTTTGATAAAGTCCAACACATGTTCAGAAACTCAGAATACACGATGTCTACCTCAACCTTATAAAGACCATCTATGACAAACCAACAGCCAACATTATACTAAATGGACAAAAGCTGAAAGCTTTCACTTTAAAATCAGAGAACAAAACAAGGATGTCCACTCTCACCACTCCTTTTCAACATAGTTCTGGAAACACTAGCCAGAGCAATCAGACAAGAGAGAGAAATAAAAGGAGTAAAGATAGGAAAGGAAGAAGTTAAATTATCACTATTTGCAGATGACATGATACTCTATACAGAAGACCCAAAAATCTCCATTAAAAGTCTACTAGAGGTAATAAACAAGTTCAGCAGTGTAGCTGGATATAAACTCAATGCTCAAAAAATCAGTAGCATTCCTGTACACAAACGACAAACTCACTGAGAGAGAAATTATGGAAATATCGCCCTTTACAATAACATCTAAAAAAATGAAATACTTAGGAATCAACCTACCTAAAAATGTAAAACACCTATATGCTGAAAATTATACTATGCTGAAAAAGGAGACTGAAGAGGATATTAGAAAATGGAAGGATATTCCTTGCTCTTGGTTAGGAAAAACCAACATTGTGAAAATGGCTATACTCCCAAAACTGTTATACAGATTTAACGCAATCCCAATCAAAATACCATTGACATACCTCACAGATCTAGAGAAAACACTCCTAAAATTCATTTGGAAACAGAAGAGACCTAGAATAGCAAAGACAATTCTAGGCATCAAAAGCAAGGCAGGAGGCATCTCAATTCCTGACTTGAAACAGTGCTATAAAGCCACAGTGAAAAAGTCAGCATGGTATTGGCAAAGAAATAGACCTGAGGATCAATGGAACAGATTAGAAGATGTAAGCACAACTACAAAGACATTTAGCCTCCTGATATTTGACAAAGGGGCTAAATTTGTCCACTGGAAGAAGGATAGTCTCTTTAATAAATGGTGTTGGAAAAATTGGCTCTCTACATGCCAAAGACTGAAACTAGATCCATGCATATCACCATGCACAAAACTAACGCCTAAATGGATCAAAGACCTCAATATTAAAACAGAAACACTAAGTCTACTAGAAGACAAGGTAGGTAGAAGCCTTGGAGACATAGGGGTAGGCAGAGAATTCATGAACAAAATGCAAACTGCACGAGAAATGCTTCAAAGAATCAACAAATGTGATCTTACATTATTGAAAAGTTTCTGCACTTCAAAGGAAATCAACAGAGCGAAAAGAAAACCCACAGAGTGGGAAAGAATTTTAGCAGCAACCCCTCAGACAAAGGACTTGTGTCCAGAACATATAAAGAATTGAAAAACATCAAGCCCCCAAATTCAAAGACCCTCTCCAAAAATGGGCATCTGAGATGAACACACAGTTCTCAGAGAAAGATATACAAATGACAAATAAATACATGAAGAAATGTTCACCATCACTGGTCATTCAGGAAATGCAAATTAAAACAGCATTGAGATTGCACCTCACTGCGGAAAGAATAGCTGCCATCGAGAAATTAACTGATAACAAATGTTGGCCAGGCTGCGGGGTAAAGGAACACTGCTCCACTGTTGGTGGGAATGTAGACTGGTGCAATCACTATGGAAATCCATATGGAGAATTCTCAGAAGACTAGTTTTGGAAGCCCCATTCAATCCAGCTATTCCTCTCCAGGGTATTTTCCCCAAAGAACTGATAAGTTCATATCACAGTGATATATGTGCACCCATGTGCATAGCTGCACAATTTGTGATAGCTAAATCCTGGAAACAACCAAGATGCCCATCAACTGCAGAGTGG
The DNA here is from genome assembly GCA_004027455.1 of Hydrochoerus hydrochaeris. NCBI lineage: Eukaryota > Metazoa > Chordata > Mammalia > Rodentia > Hydrochaeridae > Hydrochoerus > Hydrochoerus hydrochaeris. The sequence continues at coordinate 15,972 of PVLA01010034.1, forward strand.
ATGAAAAAGATGTGGCATTTTTATACAATGGAATATTACTCAACTATAAAAAAGGATGATCTTGAGGCCTTCATAGGCAAATGGAGACAACTTGAGACTATCCTCATTCGTGAAATAAATAAGAATCATATTTATAAATATCATATTGTGTCTCCAGTGTAAAAAGTAAATAAGAACTACAAGTGTAATAAAACCAAAATGTGTAATTGCTATTGTAAAAAGGAGAGGAAAAGAAAATGCTCTAAGGGATACAACTATATGTATGTTTGAGTGTGTAAAATAGATGAACATATTTCTGAAACTTTGTTGTGTCTTTGAGCAGAACAGTTTGTAGTCTGTTTGAATATTTACTATGTACCCTTTAACTTTGTAACTTGAACAACTACATCCAGGATGACAGTATGTAATTTATAAACTATTGATTTCTTAGTGGGGCTTTTTCTCATTTTCCTTTTTTTTTCTTTCTGTTAGAATTCTGCATTGTTGCTACCTTTTTTCTGTTTTGCTTTCTTATTCTTCTCCTTAAATAAAATTTTAAAAAGTATAATTCTTATTGTAAAAAAAGAGGAAATAGGAAGAGCTATAAAAGATATAGCTGCATGTATGTTTAGGTGTGTGGGATTGATGATCATATTTCTAGGTTCTTGTTGGATTGTTGAACAGATCTGTTTGCACTCTCACTGCTTGAGTGTCCACGTTGTGTGCTTTAATTTTGTAACTTGAAAAACTATTTCTAAAAGAACAATATGTAATTTATCAACTAGTGATTTCTTACTGTTTATCTTATTTTCTTGAAATTCTGTAATATTTCTATCCTTTTTCTGTTTTTTCTCTTTAAATAAAAAAAATCTTGACACTAAACAGAAAGGGTGGAATTGGTAATGATTGATTATTACAGGACTGATTTTTCAGAACTGTCAGCAATGACTTTTTCTTCAAAATCTTAGTCTTCTATGATGCTTCAGAATTTACGAGGCTGTAACTGTATTCTGGAACGGTTTTTCTGAGAAATGCCTGTCAGATGCATACTAAAACTACATGTGAAATTTCTGTACACTTATGTTCTAACCAAACTTTGTCATAATCTCTATGTCTCTGCCTTTGTTCTACTGAAAAGGAGCTATTTAAACTGCAGTATGTGCCTGTCAAGTTAAAGACATTGCCAGTTTTCTATTTTTTAAAGTAAAACAGTATAAATAGATCAATACTTATTTTATTACTTATAGCAAGTTTAACTCCAAGTCATGCTCAATTTTTTTCTCTGTCATGTTTTGTCCTTTTAATACCTCCAATTCTTTTAAAGTCAGTGTGAGAAAACAGACCTCTACAAATTATAAGGGCTCGTAATGTTTAGATGTTAATAGATCTTCATTTAAAAAATCGGTATAGCACTGATGATTGTTACTTTATGAATTAGCACTTAATTATTGTCCTTGTCAGGATATGAAAAATGGCTCAGTTAAAATAAATAAGGTATCTCAGTGCCTTCACACAATAAAATTATCTTTCTCACTCATAATTCAGATCCAAGACTTTTCTTCAAAATAGTTCATGTATCACATATTTTTCTCAAAGAACTCCTAACAAATTATGACTTGTACAGAGAAATAGTATGATCTAATTTCCACCTTTTAAAATATAGCTTCATATGTTAAATGGATAATATATAAATATATCTTCCCTATTAATTCCTTCCTTTTTTCCTGTCTTTTTCCTCATAGTTCTTTAAGCTACCATGTTTCCCCTAAATTATATTTACTGTCACAAATTTTATTACTTTTTTCATAACCAAGTTTTCCATGATTGATTATTGTTAAAGGCTTCTTAGCAGTACAGACAAATGTAAACAAAATACATTTATTTAAACAACACACAGGAGATAATTAGCTAATGTGTACAGGTGGTAATGACAGACTTTTGGAAGATAGCAAATAACAGTGTGTGGAAATTAGTTTTTCTTTCAGCTAGAATGATTTGACAATCTTTGCCAGAACATGCAAAAATTTTATGATGAGTAGCTAAGCAACATACTAGCCAATTCTGGAGTATTCGCATGTTGTAGAGTTCCTATTTTTCACGTCATATCAATGAAGCTAAATATATTAAATAATAAAATATTTTGGGAATTTTTTTAAATTTTCTTCCTATCAAATGACTGAGTAAGGAGCTTGAGTTTGATAATTCCAAGAAGATAAGACTCAGCCAGACTGATGCTTCTTTGTCAGATGACAATAGGTCCATCTGTCTTTAGGAGATGAGAAGGGGATAGAAAATTCTAAACCATGGAATAAGTAGGGATTGTAGAAAACTTATTTTTCCTCTGTTTGTCTGTAGGCATTTTCATTATTCAGGATGTGAATTTTTGTTATTTTTCCCAATATATATGCATCAATGTCTAGTTATAGTTAGCCCCAACATTGCAAAGATAAGAAAAAATTATTTTTAAACTCTTGAATATTATTAGCCTTGCTAAACAGTGCTCCATTAATTGAATTGGTGCCTGAGTACATAAAAGAAAACTTCGATTTTGGATTTTGCTGATAGAATCTGTCAAAAATCCTGTTTGAATTACATTCAAAGTCAAGAGCATGAAGGTATCAGGAACTGAGACTATCAAAAAGATTTTATGTTCTCATTTATTTATATTTTTATTAATTTATGTTTGCAGTACATAGTGTTTACATTTCTTGTGTACATAACTGCATGTAAGATTTTATGTTCTTTTAACTTAACATAAACTTTATAGAGTAATAATATTTATATCTTTCATGGCATTAATTCCATTTCATTATAGAGAAAACATAACAGATTTGTAAGTATAAGTATTTTGCCTATGGTCTCTCACTCAACTATTAAGACTTTGGTTCATAATCCCATACTTACTGAAGTATAGTACATTAAACAATAGTGTGAGTAAATAGAGAGACAGAGAAGAAGAGGAAGGGATAAAGAAGTAAAGGAAGAGATAAAAGGTAAAAGGAAAATAAATAACCACAGTCTTCTTTGCAGACAGCATTTGCTTAGCAGCCAAAAAAGACTGGGATATAATTGGAACCCCTACTCATTCTCACTCCTTAGGTCATTTTAGCCTCAAAACAAATTGAGAAATTAAGTCATTTTCCAGGGCCTTGAAAGACAACATAATTGAACCAAATTACATGACTAGTTACACCAGTGCATAACTGAACCAGAGTGCAAATCCGCTGAGTAAGTCTATCACGGTTACGTGCTGCCTTGCTGAAACAACATAACCAAATGTGCATGTTTGGGTATATTCATACACACCCTCTGCTACTGTTTGGGTGTCCCTAATGGCTCATGTGATTAGAGATTTTGCCTCATGGTGGTGCTTTGGGAGGGGTTGTGGAACCTTTAAAAAGTAAGGCATAGTGGGAGGTACTTAGGTTTTTAAAAACATTTTTGCAACCTCTATGCTTGTCACAAGAGGGCTTCTATTTAAGAACTGTGTGCCTACCTAGATTTCTTCTGCCCACTGGCAGTCATGTTCTTGCCCATGTTTCCATTGTGATCTACCTAGTTGGTGGTGACACCAAGGACAACCTTGGTGGTAGAGCTGCACTATACAGTAATGTTTGGGCTTTGAGCCACCTAAAAATGTGAGTTTATGAACCTGTGTTCTTCGTTAGTTAGCCTGTATCAGGTATTTCATTATAGTGATTAAAATCTAACTGATGTACAGTTCTGAATGTCTGTAGGTTGGAGAATGGTAAGGCAATGAATGTTTATGTGAGGACCTTGAACATATCAATGTAAATATTAAAAATACTACATTAAATGGATACTGGTTATTTTTAAATGTATTACCTGATATTCAGATATATATATATATATATATATGTTTCATTAATTTTTTATTCATTCATTTTTATGCACTAATTTAATTCAAATAGTATTTGTATAGCTAGCATATGAAAATTTGTTAAAAGTGAATCATTACATGTTCTTGTCACACATTTACATAGGGAGGAGCTGAAATGACTATTAGAAGTTAATATAATTTTAGAGACTGCCCATGTACTGCTGAGAAGAATGTATATTCTGATGTTGTTGGGTGGAACACTCTGTATACATCCACCAAGTCCATTTGTTCACATGTGTGATTCAGTTCTGTTATTTTTTTTGTTGATTTTCTGTCTAGTTGATCTGTCCCTTTGTGCAATGGTGTGTTAAGATCTCCTGTTATAATTGTGTTTTTACTTACTTGATTTTTCACTTTTGTTACTATTTGTTTTGTATAGCTGGGTGCTCCTAAATTTGGTGCATATATATTCAAGATTTTTATCTCTTCCTCTTGAAGTTTTGCCCTAACTAGTATGTAGTGACTTTTTTTTTTTTATCTCTTTGGATCATTCTTGGTTTGAAGTTCACATTATCTGCAAATAGAATAGTTACCCCTGCTTTTTATTTTTGGGTTCCTTTTGCTTGAAATATTGTTTTCCATCCTTTGACTTTCAGTCTGTGAGCTTCCTTTTGGGTTAGATGGGTTTCTTGTAGGCAGCATGTGGTTGGATGTTGTTTCTTAATCCATTATGCCAGTCTGTTTTTTTTTAATTGGTGAATTGAGGCCATTTACATTAATGATTATAACTGTTATATATTGGTTTATTTTTGACATGTTATCTTTCTGCTGCTGATTCTTTACCTTTCCACTCTGTTTAATTGTCTGCCTTGCTTGGTGGTTTTTCTGTGTCTATCTAGAATGTCTTTCAGTATTCTTTGCAGGTTTGGTTTTGTGATCATGAAGTTCTTTAGCTGTTCTTTGTCATGGAAGTATCTTATTTCTCCATCTATTTTGAAGACAGATTTTCAGGGTACATCAGTCTGGGTTGGAAGTCATTTTCCTTTAGAATCTGAAATATTTCACTGTACTGTAATAAAATCAAAGTGGTACTGGAATACAAATAAACCTGAGGATCAATGGAATAGATTAGAAGATACAACTACAACTACAAACACACTCAGCCACCTTATCTTTAATAAAGGGGCCAAACATATCCACTGGAAGAAAGATAATCTCTTTAACAAATGGTGCTGGAAAAACTGGCGCTCTATATGCTGAGAACTCAAAGCTAGACCCAAACTTATTACCATGTACTGCACTAAAGTCTAAATGGATCAAAGATCTAAATATTAAAACAGAAACACTAAATCTATTAGAAAACAAAATAGGTAGAAATTTTGAAGACATAGGGGTAGGTAGAGAATTCATGAACAAGAATCATACTGAATGGCAAATACTTCCCTGAATCAATAACTGGGATCATGTCTTATTAAAGAGTTCTGCATGTTGAAAGAAATCTCCAGCAGAGTGAAAAGAAAACCCACAAATTGAGAAAAAAATCTTAGTGAACTGTCCCTTAGACAAAGGACTTCTGTCTAGAACTTATAAAGAATTTTAAAAAATCAGACCCCCAAAATTCAAAGACCAAATCCAAAAATGGGCATCTGAAATGAATACACAGTTCTCACATGAAGAAATAGAAATGGCAAATAAGTACATGAAAAAATGTTCAGCATCATTAGTCATTAGAGAAATGCAATTTAAAACCACACTGAGATTTCATCTCACTTCAGAAAGAATGGCCAGGATAAAGAAAACTACCAACAACAAATGCTGGAGAGACTGGGGGGATAAAAGAACTCTTCTCCAGTGTTGGTTGGAGTGCAGACTGGTGCAACCACTGTGGAAGTCAGTCTGGATGTTCCTCAAAATGCTGGGATTGGAAATCCCATTTGACTCAGATATTCCACTTTTGGGCATATCCCCAGAAAAACTGAAAACATCATACCACAGTGATATATGTGCACCCATGTTTATAGCAGCACGATTTGTAATAGTCAGATTTTGGAAACAACCTAAATGCCCATCAACTGAAGAATGGGTAAAAAAGATGTGGTATTTTAATAAAAAGGAGTACTACTCAGCTATAAAGAATGATCACATTGAGCTATTTATTTATAAATATCTCTTTTGCATATTTATCCAAATATTTATTAATAAATATCTCTTTTGGAAATCTCTTTTGTATGCAACTTGATGAGTTGATACCATACTCATAAGTGAAGTAAATCAAACTCACTTGCATAAATACCAGTCTTGCTAATGTAAGAAATGAAAGAGTGCATAAGATGTTATGGTAATCATGGTATCTCATTATATTACTTTGAAGTCTTATAGTGTTTTCAATCATTGATTGGGATGGTTTTATTCTGTTTTGTTTGACTTTATTATGTGTGATGGTATGAACAGCTACTTCGAAGAAAACAAGACATTATGGTGGCCATTGTTGATTTACTATCATCTTGCTTTGAAGTCCTACCATTCTTTTGTTCTTCTGTTTCCATTGGTTGTATCCTGTTGTGTCTTGTTTGATTTTAATATGTGTGATAGTATAAACAATTTTTTATGGAAAACAAGATATTATAGTAGCCATTGTTTGTTTTCTTTTATTTAGTTTTGAATGTCCTGTGATACTTTCATTCTCTTGAATGGTTTTATACTATTTTGTTATGTTTGATATTATTGTGTGTAAAGGTATGCTCAGCTATTTCAAAGAAAAGAGACATTATGGTAGCTACTATTGATATCTGGTTGTCTTGTTGTAAAGTGCTGTGTTACTTACATTGTTCTGTTCTGATTTGCTTTGTTCTGTTCTCTTTTGTTTTACTCTCTTTAAAATAAAAAAAATTTAAAAAGAAATTAATATAAATTTAGAGCAATAATGACCATAAAAGGGGTATAAATAAAAGTCTATGCTTACAAGACCTGAGGAATGGATTAGTTTCTGCTTTAGGTTTCAATTTATGGATAATTAATAAAATGTAATAAACCTCCTTAGGTATAGGGGTTGTATTCAAGACCCCTCAGCAGATGCCTGAAATCATGGACACTACATAACCCTATACATACTATATTTTTCCATGTATGTGCATGATAAAATTTAAATTTTTTTTTTTTTGGTACTGGGGATCAAACTCATGACCTCGTGCTTGCAAGGTAGGCGCTTATGCCACTGAGCTAAATCCCCAGCCCAATAAAATTTAATTTAATTAAGCACAGTCAGAGATTAAAAACAATATTTAATTTAAACGTACAATAATTATAATTCTATACTCTAACAAAAGTTATATGATTTTTTTTCTCTCAAAGTATCTTATTGTACTTTAAACTTGGTGTTCAAAGGAAACAGATTGCATATTTTCCTTGCATATTAAAATTTTCATTGTCAATATACTTGTTTCTTAGGTCTACTATTAAGTGAAGTTAGGGTTACTTGAACCCTACTATGGTGATAAGCCATGGTCTATTTGATAACCAAGATAGGCTATTATTGAGTGAGTAACTGGTGGGTAACAAATACAGCACAGATACTTTAGACAAAGAGCAAAAGAATTATTTGACTCTGTGGGACAAAGTGGGCTGGTAAGAGATTTTATCACACTACTCAGAACGGCATGCAGCTTAAAACTCGTGAGTTGTTTATTTCTGGAATTTATTCCAGATTCTAACTCAGTGTGCTTCATTTGGGTCTGCTCCATAGAAATTTCTAATCTTTTTCCTTTCACCTTCTGCACTTGGCTCAAATTCCTGCAAGTCAAAAAAGAGGTTCAAGAATATAATGAATCATGCTACATTTGTCCATTTCATTACTTCTAAATTTTCCTTTTTGTATTTGATCTTCTTACTTGATTTTCTATTGCCTGTAGTCTTATAAAAATTTACTTGCATCCTTATTATACATTTTCTATTCCTGTTTTCAAGTCTTCCTGGTCCTTAGTTGTCAATTTAGACTTCTTCCTGTCAGTTAGGAAACATATTGTGAGAAAAATTTATTTTAATGCAACTCATATGGTTTATGTATTCCATGATAAATCTAAGGGGCTAATAGAAAGCCTGAGAATTCCTTAGGCAGGCCTACTTAATGACGGTGAAAACAACTCATATCTCAGCTCTAGAATGGAGGGAAAAATTTTTCCTTTTAATCTCAGTACTTTCCTACAAGTCACATTTGACATCGTATCATTTGTCAGCTTTCTTGGAATTGGAGACCTTTGCTTTATGGACATTTTTCTAATAAATATTTAGACATTCCACATTCATACTGATGAATTGACTTCATGGCTTTACTATTTAAAGAAAGCAACCTTAATTCTTAAGGGGACTTTGATGAAAGTTTTCTATTACATCTCATCAGAAATAACCAGATTGAACAGAATCTGTCGATTGACAAGTCCTAGAAGAAAGCCTGACTGTGGAAGAGCAGCAAATTGATATCTGAAGAACATTGCTCGTGCTCAGTGTGCAGTGTTTATAAAAATATTATCAGCAGAGCACATTTTTAATCTAGTGAATATTTGGCAGCACCACTGAAATCCTTTCTAGCAGAGCATTCAGAATGACTTTAAATAAACAGAGCCAGCAGCCAGGAAATGCAAACTTCAGCAGATTTACAGCAGTAAGTGATAGCTACCAAAAGGCTCTTATCCCTAGTTAGAGTTAAATAATTTACTCTTCACTACCATTAAATGTTTTAAAATTATCTCAGTGCATTTACGAGTGTGTGTTTATTCCAGTATAATTATTCCTTCTTGTCACTCTTTTTTTTTCTTTTTGTCACTCTCAATGTTAAATCCTGAAATTGGATCGTCATTATCCCTAGGTTATTAGTATACAATTTATCTTTCATTTAACTGCCCTTTTGTAGAATATCTTAATGAATTAGCAACCAGACCCCACAAAATAGCAAATTTACAATAAACTTTCACCTTGAAGTCTCTACAAGTATATATAAAACTTTGATTTATATTTTTTGGCCGAGTTTAATAAATTTTAACAGCATGAAGACCTTTGTGTTCTTAATGTATTCTTTTAAAGAAAACTACAAATACATCTTTTCACATTCATTCTATTTACTTAGAAGTTTCAGTCTTTTTTTCCATTTTTGTAAATTAAGGAAATTTAGTTAATTTTTCACACATTGCAATCATACCAAAATCTTATATTTCAAATCACATTTTCCATTTCATATACTCAGCTTTCATTAAAGAAACTGTCTATTGTTTACCTGGAAATCTAGTAGCCAATGGAAGTACAGGTTCAGACACATTGGAAAGATCTAATAGGTTAATTTATTTGAGTCACATGAACCACTGCATATAGTTATTCCGTACAATTTGCAATGCTATTATTGTTCTTTTGTTATTGCTTAACTGAGTCAGAGATGAAATGATTAACTCAATATGCTATATCTCTTAGGAACATCTATTTGAGTTAGAAGCTTTTACTTGTAATGTTGAACTATCCTAGATGTCTTCTATCTGGTAGTCAGATGAGCAGAATAAATACAAGTATACTTAATTTATAGGTGAAGAAACCTTGAATTTGAAGAGTTAAGAAAGTAGCAAGTGTTCCAGAACTTGTCAACAAGTAGGACCACAGCCTTTCAGGTAAATGTCCAGCTGGTATACTGCCCATGATAGCAAAAGTAGACATAAAAAGATGAGTTTTTATCATTGCTGAAATAAGGATGAATTGATAGCTTGTCATGCATAGATTCGTTTCTTCAAAAAAAAAATTTACTGTTTAAAAATGTGAATCAATGAGAGCACACACAAGGTTCTGGGCTCAATTTCTACCACTCTTCCCACTCTTTCATCACAACAGTCATAATCATGATGGGTCACTGTTACCTGTTTTGGTAGAACTGGACATAGTAGTAGTGAAATTCATTTCCCATATTCCTTTATCCCAGAAATGCTGATCTGTGAATATCTTTTATATTGATAAATGATGGTGAATATCTTTTATATTGATAGATGACAGTAATATTAGGCATTTAAAAGTGTATAAATTCCAAGTTTAGCAATACACTTACACCAAATTATATGTTGGTTTCAAGAATAGAGAGATGTTATTGTCTAAAAATTAAACTCATTGCAAAACTCATAACTGAAAACATTGTGTGAACAGTTAAGATGCTGAATTTACTCGATTTTACTGCACAAGAAATACCTAAATAGATAGGAGATGTATAATGCTAGGTGTTAGAATTTTTAATGATGGAAAATTTACAATATGGTATTAATTTTCATGGCTCAAACAATTGATTTCCCTCTTCTGAGAACTGAAATGCCAGTTTTATATCTTCTACTCAAATTTATTTTCTGATCTCACATGTTGGCAGCATGTTGTAAAAATTTATTATGGACTATCAATATGATAAACACCCCAATTTTTATTATTTGTTATGTCCCTCCTAAAATTATCATCCTATTCTATTAAAAATAAAGTTCTTATTTTGATATTAAATTAAGTTGTCATAATTCTTTCAAGTGTGAAATCACGCTAGGGTTTCTTTATCTTTTTTAAGTAATTGTTAATCAACAGACTTATTCTATTTGAAATGTTAGAGTTGTTTCTATAAAGATACTAACAGGATGCTTATTTGCATTGTGCAGGAACAGTATTTTTTAATGATTCAGCCTCATGTTTTATTGAGGTATGGATTCATGTTGATGTGAGCAACTTGATATGTTTTGTCAGTTATTTATAAAGGAAGTCATGCTGCAATCTCTTGAAAAAGTAAAAAAAAAAAAAAAAAGGCTACCTCTTCATAACATCAAGAAACTAGTGAAGGATGATTTTACCTTTGATAGCAGGATTCTTTCACTGGCTGTGTCAATGTTTATCTGCTCTCATTTAGAAATAACTATTTTGAGAAAAAAACAGATTTCTCATACAAAAATATGCTTTGGGGTTATATGTTAGCAACTGTAATACCAAAAAGTGAGATGTTTACACAGTGTCTGAATTTTTAGCACTGAATTTTACCTCTCCCAATATTTGCTTCCAGAAATGTTTTGTGATATCCATAGAAATTGCTAGAAAACTCATAATTCTGCAACTCAAATCTATGATGCTCTTCCTTATCTTTATCCTGTATTTCCTTGTAACTTTTTCCCAGAGCAAGTTTAAGACCTGTAAAGACTCCTGATACTCTTCTTTTAGATGTCCCATACCATATATATGTATCAAACATGGTAAAGTGTTCTTCTCCCAGACAATATAAAACTGCTAAGCAAAGACTTTGTATGTCTAAGATATAATTGACTGGAGAATGCTTATGTATATTAAAATTTGATTTTGCAGCTTTCATGTTATATTGTAACCCAACACATATTGTGTTAAACTTTTAGCAGTTTCTATAGAACTTTGAAAAGTTTTAGGATACATTTTTGGGGATAATGATGGTAATAACTCCTTTATTTCATTGCTCTTTTACCTCTGATTTACATTTGAGATCGATTTTTTCTATCTCTTCTATAGGATACTTAAAAATTATCATTTCTGTCACCTACGACTCTCTACCAGCTTTATTTTTGGGCAGGTGTCTACTTTCCCATATTTTACTGCTTTTCACTTCTTTGGGGGTATATGTTTTTCCTATATGTCTAGTTGTATTTTCTCTTTTATTAGTAAGTGTAAAAGGTGTACTCTCAAGTGTTAGTCATATGAAGTGGAATATATATGATGTTTTCTTGGAAAGTCATTGTCCTATCAGAGTTTTCAGCAGTGAACATCTTTTACATGTTTTGTGCATTTTACTTTGTTGTCAGTAGCTGCTGTTACCTATTCTATCTTTGACTATTTTATTCTTTCTCATTCAGTAAGTCAACAAGTAGGTTTTGGGGATACTGCATATTTTAGTTAGTTCATGAGTTTAAATTAAGACATTTAAAATGACTTATGTATTGGTTTGCTAGGTATGCCAAAAAAAGAACAAGGTTTGTTTTCTTGTAGTTCTGGAGGCCAGAGGTCTGAGATCAAAGTGTCTGCAGGTTAATTTCTTCTGAGCCTCTCTCCATGGCTCATAAATGGTCTTTGTTCTCTGTGTGTTCATGTCTTTATGCCCTCATCTTATGACACTCATCTTGTTGAATTACAGCTCACTCCAATGACTTCAGTTAACTGTATTAACTTATGTAAAGACCAGGTCACTAAATACAGTCATTTGCTCTTACAATGACAGTATCAGTATGTCGATTTTGGATGGAACACATTTCAGACCGTGAAGGAGGACAATAACAAAATGAACATCACAGCATATGAAACATACATATGTACATATAGATAATTTTCACAAAGAGATAAAATTATACTACTATGATGATGAGGGAAGTATCCGGATTTGCCTATTATGTGGAACAGCACAGTGTTTATTTTTTCTGCCACACCCTGTATGTCACGCTAGCCACTAACTCACAGTTTTAAAATATATCTTATTAACAGAAAATAAAACAGGTTAAGGTTATGTTACTATCTCATGTTTCAAAAACACTCTTCTTCTCTGCCACTCATACTATTCAGTTCTTCAAGTCAGTCTTGGGGTGTCATTTTCTTTGGTCACTGGCTACCATGTGAGGCATCCTGATGTTTAAATATGTCATCACTGTCCCGGTTTTCTTACTGCATCGCTTGTCATTGCTCCAACTTTAAACAACCTAAGATGGATAGGTTACTTCTATCTGTTACCCAGAGCCATTTGGGTACAATAGTCTCAGGTCTATACAGCTGTCTTTCAGTTTTTCTAACACAGGAAAGGTGAATCTTTCTTTTTATGTTTATGCCTTCAAATATTGTACGGAGCTATAACTACAGTACCGAATCAAATGCATTTTGCCCTCATAGAGGTTTATTCACCTAAGTTTGTAATTATGTACATTTATGAGCTATTGCTGAGCTTGGAATGACTTCACTTGCCTCTCTTCCTTGCAGTTTGGGAGGCTGAGGCAAGAGGATCATGAATTCAGATGCATCTTGTGCAACTTAGAAAAACATTTTCTTAAACTAAAAAATAAAAAAGGGCTGATGATGTAGTTTGAAAGCTTTGGCTTTAACCCTCAGTACCACAAAAAAGGGGCTGTGGGGCAAGGCTTTTGTATTAAAATAATAGGGTGAAAGTCTTTCTTTACAATTTGATAAATGTTTATAATGGAATTTGTGAAATTAAGATATGGACTTCAAGAAAAAAAATGTAGATAGGGAAGACCATAGATAGAAAAACCTTAAAGATGACATGAAAGAGGTTGTTTTTCTCAATCCAGGATATGAGTATTCGTCTAGTCAACAAATATTTAAATATTGTGTAAGCACCTACCATGTGCTCAACAGGCCCTGGGTTCTTATGACTCAAAAGTGAACAAAAATACAGAAGTGGAGGGTGTCAAGTGAAGTACATGGACTTAATTGTATGAATAAATGTTAAGTTGTAACTGTGCTGATCGCTGTGAAGCTGACTACAAGTGATATGGAATCTGAACTGTCCCCAGTCACCAGAAAGATCTCTTTGGCTGAAGTGATAGTTAAGTTTCTATCTAAAGAGTGAGCAGGAATTATCTATGTGAGGAAGAGAAAGTATACTGCCTGATAAGGGAGGGAGGTTGTATTTGAGCTGTGAAGCACTTGCTTTTCAGAGTGGAAAATTCTTGCTGGATGTGTCCCCTGAACATCTGAAGGCCATTTCCTCTTGAATCAGCCTACTCTTTAAAGTAAACTCTGGGTTTACCTCACTGTGCCATTCATAAATCCACAGTGACACATAAAATAGTACCAGGTCCTCAGAGCTGAGCAAGAGGCCTCAGGGAGCATTGTGTGGTCAGGGTGGGAAAGGTGGTCAGGGAGTTGCATTGTCCTGAGCAAAGCCAGGCAGGAAAGAGGTGGTTTCTTCTCAGGAACCAGGAAGGGGTAGATCTCTTCACTGTGGAAAGGGTCGTGGATTTTGGATTTGGAGGAGAAAGGTTTAACAGTTTAAGGTACTCCATACACACCAAATTTATCAGTTCATTCCATCCTCCTTTAAAATAAAAGGAAAAAAAAAAAGTGTGGCTTCCCTGTTTTGGGGTTTCAAATACACAAGATGTCCCCCACTTTCTACTTCCAACACTGCATGTTCATCCCCTAAATCTCCTCCATTGTTGCTGTTTTGCTATCTGTTCCATCTCACCGGGCCCTTCTTGCTTCCCAGAGATAAATCTTCCAGTGTTGCCTGGTTACCCTTCATCCAATCACCATCTTTTAAAACTAACTTGCTAGGCTCTGCTTTTCCAGTAATCTGCTCTTTCCCACAGTGGCTGACTTGTTTGGCCTTATGCTCCTGACTGTTTTAGTGGGAATCTATGTCCGACTCCTCCAATTTCCACTTCAGTTAAAGCAAAATATCTTGATATTATCTTTTTGAGATATATTGCAAGTAATTGTGGTGTTGTTTTGTGAGCCAAAAAGCTTACATTTTAAGAAACAGGATAGATTGACATAAGCTACAGATCCTGCAGATTAAAAAGCAAAACAAAAACTTGAGAGAATAGTCCAGTTTTTGTTCCTTTTATAGTTTTTCTGGATGTTTTGAAAGGTAGAACAACTGAAGGCAAGGAATTAACTTATTCAGTGACCTAGTTGGTTGCCATCCTTTATCCAGCAAGATGAAGATGTTTAATAAATTAATAATTACACAATAAATGGGAAAAGGCAAATGCATAAATGCATTAAATTTCATGATATTTTATTGGGCTTTATTTAGATTTTTTTTCTTGACAGTTTTTCTTTCTTATTCAGTGACTCAAGTTTTGTGAGCACTGTTTACCTGCGTGGCTCCTTCAGGCACAGATTGCTGGGCTCCACGCCCACGATTTCCAATTCAGTACGTCTGTAGCCATTTACTTCCAATGAATTCCCAAATGATATGGTTCATCTAGAGACGTTACTTTAAGAAGCATCACTTTAAATAAAATGGAGAGAAAGGACAGGGATAAAAGTCCTTCAGATAAGATCTTTTTGAGAAAAGAACATTTTTCACCTGCAAATTGGCTTTCCACTTTTGCATGACTGTTATATATCTTTTCTTGATATGATGTATTGATTCCTACATTCATTCATGGATTAAGGTTTCCAGGGAAGACTAATACTTAAGGGTTTTTTTTAAATTTGAGAACGCACAAACATAGAAAATAAAAAGCTGATCAACTTTACTCCTTACACAAGTGAAATAATTGCTACTCCTGGGTCCTTTGCACATGTGCAAGAGAAGTGGTTATAGTAATTTTGTAAATTTAATCAAATAAAGAATAGCATGCATATAACAATTTTATGAGGTAACACATCAAATTATTGAGGGCTTATTTAATAATATATGGAAATAACTAAGTAACAACTTAATCTAGCTTATTCTATATCTCAATATAATTTCCAAATATAATGATATAAATCTGTATTTTTAAAAGACATATCAGGCAACTCAAAAGCATCGTGTTTACTTTTTAAAACTTTCTATCTTATAATTTATTTATTTTTTAAAACTTTCTACCTTATAATTTATTTATTGTTGTAATAATTATGTAGTCTCATATGAGAATGGTTTTAACATAAGTTTATGAAAGCAACTACCAAACAGAATTGATGTACGAATAAATGAAATCAAATACCCCCAAATTTACCTGTCTCTAAAACTACAAGATACATATTTGCTAATAGAAAGAAAATGATTAAAACTATTTTGAAGGATATTTTGACTTTTTATCACCAAGTTCTAGAGTTTTGTTTTGTGATACACTTCAAGTGCATTATTCTTTGAAAATATTTATGAGATGTAGGAAACTACAGTGTAAGAGGATACATCACAATCTGTTAGTAACAACAATCGAGCACTGGATGAATAAAGGCTGCTGAATGCAGATATATCAAATCACAATTAAAATAGTGGCAGGTGTAGTGGTGCACACCTGTAATCTTAATACTTGGGAGGCTGTGACAAGAGTATCGCTGGTGATTTAGAGGTTTGCCTGGGCCAATAGCCAGACTGTCTCACAACCCCACCCCTCACAAATGCTATGCGAAAAATAATGCTCTGGAAAATGTTTTCAAATATAGCAAGCACGATATAGGGTGCACTAAAACTTCTTTGTAAAATTTGTAAAATTTTAACTACAAAGTGAGTCTATTTTTGTTTATAAAGTATTTTCAGAACCTATAAAATCAGAAAATTATAAAGCAAATTTTAATAGAGTTTATTTCTTCATTGTAGGATCATATGATTTATGGTCTCCTTTTGACTTATCCATACTTCATGAACATTTTACAATGCATATGTTTTATTTTAAAACTAAGCCATGTGCAATACTTTGAATAATTGTATTACTTTTTTCCTTAGTAGTTACATAAAATCTCCCTTGGTCTCATTGTGCTCCTCAGCTTTGAATTGTTTCATTATATAGAGGGGAAAGTTGAAAATTTATCTCTGGGGTCCTTAGGAATTTTCTCTATGCAATTCATGACAGATTTGATTGGGCGTTCAACGTAAACTTCACTCCAGGGCCTTCCGTCCTCTCCTAGCTCTTATGTAAAGACATAAAAATGTGATTCCCAGGATTATTTTACATTTCATCAGAGAGAAATAGTTTCAGTAGAGATAGCGAAACGAGGCTCTTTGTATCTGTCTTGCTTAATAACCCCCTTTCCTTTAATTGAAAAGGGAAAAAAGGAAAAGGGGAAAAAATGTACTGGTTTGGAAAAAACTTTTAGAGAACACTCTCCTACTGTGCTGGTTCGCACTGTCTGTTATGGTCCATTAGGTAAACATGGTGTTCAACAGTCAGGCGGTTGTAGATATATTTGGCAACACTGATAATGGGATCTATGTTTAGGAGGAAGCGGATGCGTCATTCCACGGAGGCACAGGTTTTCTGAAAGTGATTGTTCTTTTCACAAGAAAAAGTTAGGTCATGGAACTTTAAGTTCTGAGAGTTTGAACATTTTAACTTTGTCAGCTGAACTTTTTTTTTTGCTTTTACTGGAATTTTAGATTCTGTTGGGCTTGGTTTCAGAGGCAACCTATACTAACTGGAAAAAGTGCTTCTAACTTGTGAAAGGAAAATTAGTATAATAAGAAAAATAAAGGGGCTTGGTTTCTCACCCTATTTAATATCTACCAACCACAGTTTTCAATTGTGAATTGAATGTTTAAAAACAAATACATAACAGAATCTTAAATCTCAGTTTTCTCCCTCTCCTACTTCTCTCTCTCTCTTTCTCATGTATATTTGGAGAAGAGAATCTATATGTAGAATATATGTATATATATGTAGAATATATGCATATATATATTTGCCTGTATGCTTATGCATTAATTACTTTACTCTTGCTAGTTCAAAAGAGCAGCAGACATCTGACACTTATAATTTAAAGGAAAACATTAATTTGGCTCAGTTTCTAGTGGATTTGGTCTGAAATCAGTGGCTTCAAGGAAGAAATGAGCAGCGGATGGATCTGGTGGAAGGAAGCTGCTCATCTCATAGAAGCCAAGAAGCAGAGAGAGAGAAAGAAGTTGAGGACAAGAACACATCCTGTTGGGTTACGACCCTCAGTAACCCACCAGGCCCTATTCCTAGCAATGCCCTGTTTCCAACAGTCACTTATGAACTTGTCAATGGTTGATTCCATTGATGAATACAGAGCCCCTTTGATCCAATCACCTGCCAAACACATGAGTCTTTGGGAGATATTTTTGATCTAAACCGTAATAGCCTAGAGACTGAATATATTCCCCATAGAAGAGATTTAAATATATTTAATTTCATGAAGTGGAACAGTAAATGCTTTGGACATAGTTTGATATGACAGAATGTCTTGTAGTGTTCTAAATATTCTCAGTGGTAAAATGTATAGCATTAAAAAAAAAAGATGTGTAGAATTTCTCTTAAGATGTGATTCCATTATCTAATAATTGTTGTTGGACATAAATTTCTCCAAATAGGCCTACAGTTCTTTTCCTCAGGTGATTATATTAGCCCAAAGTACCACTCCACCCCACTTCCCTAGAAACTATCAAATTCCCTCCGGTTGGTGTTTACATGCCTCCAGCAGCAGAAGGCAACAGTTACCTCCACAACTTTCAAGTTAGGACATTTTCAGCTTTTATGAATCTTCCTTTTTAAATGCCATACATACATGTGTACAAAAAATATATATCACACATACATCTGATCATCAAATTTGCTTTATCCAATGTTTATATGATAGCCAAATCATATCAATATTTCGCATAGGGCTATCATCTAATTACATGTTTTTGGTAAATTCTTTATATTCACAGATGGCTAATAAGAGTGTACTAGCTTCTGCATTTTGCAAAAATGAGTTACAGGTAACAAAGCACAATTAAACAATCCCTAGGCCTAGTGGAAACTCTCTGTGTCCATAGGGTTGAATTGTGAAGATTTGAAGAAGGTGGATTCTACAATAAATAGTGCAACTCTATTCAGTTTTATTACGAACAAGAATTTTGTTTCGGAGGAAGAAGGATATTGTTACTCAAATCTGTAGAGAAGAATACTGAAATCCTTGGGTGGTTGGAAAACATAGTTTGTACTATTATGGTAGAAAGGTATTGTTTTAAAAATATTTATGAGTAAAATCCCATTATCACCATTATCACTGCAGTTATTATCACTATTATTTATTATTTTTGGTACCAGAAATTGAACTCAGGACCTCAAGCTTGCCAGGTAGGTGCTGTGCATTCAGCTATATTCCTGGTCCTGTAATTACTATTTCTAGAGCATCTAGTTTGGAACTTTAGTACTGAGAGAAACTATGCTCCTTTCTGTTGACTTTCTCCCTCTCTCTCCCTTTTACCTTTTTTTTCTCTTTTCTTCCCCTCTTTTCCATCTCTCCACTTCCCCTCCTCCCTTCCCATTTTGCTGCTCTTACCTGAGATTTTTTTTTTTTTTGCTACTTTAAACTCTAGTTCTTCATGTCCCTTTCCATCTCTCTTTCCTTTCTCACTCTGATTTTTCCAGTTCTCTTTTGATGAGATTTATGTTTGACCCTCTGGCGCCGTGTCACTCTTCACAAAGGTGGGGATCATTTATTTCTTGGGTGGTGAGCTAGAACTCTGAAAGGGGAATTTTTTTCTTCACTTTGGATCAGTACTGTATCATTGCACAGTCTATATACTACTAGATGAATCTGGACTCATTGAAAATATTTTCTAGAAATGTATGATGTACTCTTTTGCCCCTCCCAAGTTCAAATGCTGAAGTTGCAGTCTTCAGTGGGATAAAATATGGCAGCTGGGTGTTGGAAAGTTTGGGAGATAATTAGGCTTAATGAGGTCACAAAAGGGGAAGACCTTTACGATGAATTAGTGTCTATGAAGAGGAAGAGACATTAGATCTTTTTTTCTTTTCGTATTCAAACTGTAACCATTAAATGTGACACATTAACTTGACTTGAGTAAGAACCTCTTAGCGGATTAGTAAAGCACAGTTCTTGGTGTGTCTGTGGGTGATTGACACACAGGCCAGCAAAATGAGTAGGGAAGACCCACCCGACTCAGTTTACTATAGCCTGGAAGGAATGAAAAGAGAAAGAAGAAGGAAGCATTCCCATTTTGGAAGCGTTCCCATCTTTGCCTTTGGGCACCAGTCTCCAGTTTCTTCAGCTTTTAGGGGTTGACTCAGGCTGGCTACAATGTAGTGAGCTTCTAGGCTTTTGACTCAACTAGTTCTGCCTTCTTGATCCTTCTTCTGCAACTTTCATTGTCTTGGGCTGAGAAGTTGCTGAATCCTCTGGCGGCCCAGCATACAGATGGTCATTGTGGCTTCTTTCTCTCTGATTTTGTAAGCCGACCTAATACATCCCCTTGTTTACCTAGACATATGTTTTATACTGATTGTGTTTCTCTGGAGAACGATATCTAACATGAATACCAAGGAAAGCCCATAAGCCTACACAGGGAGAGGGAATTGTGTGTAAGCGAGGAAAAAAATTTTCTCCAGAAATCCAATCTGCCAGAACCTTGACCTTAGAGGTGCTGATTTCCCAAACTCTGAGAAACATTTATGTTTGTTGTTTAAGCCATGCTGTTGGTATTTTTTACTATAATATGCCAAACTGACTAACACAAAGTATTGCAAGTGCAAAAATAAGGCATTTTATGTTTATGTTCATATAAATAAAATTCTGCTTCTTTTATATGAAATGTTTGGAATTCAATACAATAATCTTGGAAGTATTTTGCTTATGACAGTCTTTTAAAAAATGTGTTCAGTAGCATTTTTAAGTAGAAATAGTTTAAAGGTAAAATGATGTTTTAGAGAAGCATAATGGTTTTGTTGTTATTGCTTTAATCACAAAATATTTGATCTCTCACCCTACTGTGCTCTAACAGCAGGAATTTTTCAATAACTTATTTCTGGAATCTTCAAATCTGGTCACGGACAGAAATGACTAAAATGTTTCATTCTTTCTCCATTATTTTTTCATCTAGGTACATACTAAGAATATATTGTCATATGTGAGGGAGGGGGAGGTATGAGTATTGAAGACTAGTTTACTTCAACCAATCTGCTTGAATAACTATTTTGGCAGCAGTCATTACCCAATCAGCTATGAAAAATGTATTTTCTTTCTAACTTATTGGGTTAATAAAAGCTTTTCATATTTGCAATCAGTGTGGTGGACTAGTCTATCAGAGTGGTTAACAGCAGGGATTTGATTGCCAGATACACTCTAGGTGTCTGTGATTTTATTGGCACTTGTGCCTATTTAGGTGACACCCAGCCAAGTGTCTTTGGGAAAGTCATTCAACTTTTGTGTTTCTGTGTCCTCCCATGAGATTAAACAAACAAACAAACAAACAAAAAACAACAAAAAAAATGTATGATCAAGTCCACAGGGCTCCATTTAAGCACAGACCGTTGCCCACTATATGTCACATAGTGAGTGCTATCTTGGTAACTTTAAGTCCCGTTAAAAGTTTAGACATCACATCCTAAATATCTGCCTCAGAGAAGAATGGCTAAATACCAGAGATTAAGATTCTTATTTGAAATTTAAGGAATTTTCCTCCAAGATAAGTAGAAAAAAACCAAAACATAGCTCTTACAAGTTTCCCTAAATCACCACCTTATCTTCCAATTTCAAGTCCAATCCCTTTAAATTTCCATGAGACAAATGTCAGCTGACATGTGCAGGGTGACTCACCTTCTTCCCATTAAAGGAGATTGAAATTAAAAACAAACATGAAAACAGCTGGAATGTGACATGTGGGTCAGTAGAGTCCAGTGAGTAACTCAGCAGAGATCATAATGCTCTTTGAAAAACCAATAACCCCTTGGCACATTTCTCCAGGCCTGCTTGAATTCTGTAGGGCCAAACGATGGCGTATCGTAGCAGTGCCAAAATTCTTCTTTGATGATACAGAAAAGAAAACTTCATTCGAAGCAATTATGCAACCCCAGAGAACACAATGTATCCACTGTGTGCATCCAAAGGCTGTCTCTGAGCACATTGTTTCTGTATTTTTCTCTTCTGTAAACTGCAATATTGAAAACTGCCATAACTTTAGATAAATTTTCTACTACAAGTTTTTTTTGTAAAGACCTGCCATAGAGAATGCAAGTTATTATTTTTTAATTCATTTTTCAGGTAAAGAAGACACTTATATTTGAATGATCAATTATCCATATTCTGAATTTACTGTGTCTCCTGTTTTACAGTTAAGCACTCTTTTTAAAAAATATTTAAGACAAACAGAAAGTTAAAAATATAAAAATTAGAGAATATACAAAACAACTGTTCACTTCATGAAATTTC
The DNA here is from genome assembly GCA_004027455.1 of Hydrochoerus hydrochaeris. NCBI lineage: Eukaryota > Metazoa > Chordata > Mammalia > Rodentia > Hydrochaeridae > Hydrochoerus > Hydrochoerus hydrochaeris. Next base: position 37,642 of record PVLA01010034.1, read on the forward strand.
ATTAGAGTAGCTTTTATTCATTCCATACTGTCAACATTTCTCCATTTAATAATCATCAGCAGTTTTAAAAACTAGTAGATACTTACAATATTCCTTTCAGATATTGTTCCCATTACAGACAGATTTCAATGACCTCTTTCACTCTTGGTGTCACATCTCTAATGTTTTGAAATTATTACTAATTCCTCCAAGTTCATTTGTATTCTGTAGGATTCTTCTTGTATCCAAGCAACTCCATCTAAAAAAATAACTTTTTTGTGGCTGATATATTCAGAACATAAGCTTGAATATACTTAGCATTTTTTTCTTTTGGTAATAATCTTCAAGAAACTAACTCCCAGGAAAAGATTTGAACTTTGTGAACAAACAGCCATGTCCTATGAAAATTTCTCTCATCTGTCACACTACAGTTATTTAAACATATTAGATATTCTTTTCTTAATTAAATTTTTGAACCTGCTGATTCTTTTCCACTTGTAGAAATAATACACGTTTTAATAATTGGTTAAACAGAAAATATAAATGAATAAAATAAAAACATTCTAAAATAACCATGGAGCTTAGTGGCACAATACCTGCCTAGCAAGTGCAAGGTTCTGAGTTCAATTTCCTGCCAAATAAAAGAAAAAACTATGGGATACCTATGAAAATAAACTGCCACTCAATGCTATGAATATGAATATTTCAGAGTTAGCCAGATGCCAAGAACCAGTGATGCCATTTACTGATCCTGATGCAAGTGAAAAATTCAAATGACTTCTCATTTTCCTCTTCACTGAAAAAATCATTAGGAATGACTTCACTTCCACTTTTTCTCATGAAGTCTATCCTTCAGAATGACACATACAGACGTTTAAATATATATTTATACATATATATATATATATATATATATATATATATATATATATATATATAACTTCCACGTAAAAAATCACGTCTGACAGTACGTGGGTTGGAGGGAAAGGATGTGTGATTAGAAGCATAGTTTGGCAGGAGTGACACATGAGCAGGCACAGTAATGACGAGGTGGACAGAGGCTGTGACCCACAGTAACCAGAACTTTGCAGTAGGAGCCTGAGGGTGAGATGACTTCATCTTCCTGCTGAAGTCTCCTCATCAGCCAGAAGAGGATAGTCATACACATGGTCTCTGACTTACAGTGCTTTGATGGGAAATTTTCACCCTTATAATAGTAAGAAAGGCGTATACATTCAGTAAAGACTGAACTTGGAGTTCTAATATTTGCTCTTTACCCAGGCTAGTAATGTGCAGTGGGATCCCCTTGTGTTACTGGGCAGCGACAGTTAGCTGGAATCCCAAGCAGTTACATGATCAGGAAGGGAAACAGCAAATACTACCCAGTGTGTGGAGTTGGTAAGCTAGGATTTTTGGGAGGTGAGGCATGTTAAATTATATTTTTTAACTTACAATATTTTCATCTCATGATGCATTCATTAGGATGTAATCAAATTTCATGTCAAGGGAGTTCTATACTAATATCGCATTTTGTTGTAAGGATTGAATATGTTAATTTTTTTTTTATTCCCAGAATGGAACTCATGACCTCACACTTGCCAGGCAGGTGCTGTGCCACTGAGCTACACCCCTGGCCCTGAATATGTTAATATTTATAAGATATGTGAAATATTTGAATTGTGACATGTATTTATGCTCTTTGCAAGTATTTTTCTTTAACAGATTGCTGATAGAGCAGCTCCAGGTTCCCAGTGACATTGATTGAAAAGTGCAACATTACAGTATAACTCTGCCCCACACGTGTGCCCAGTATAATTTCTCCCCAGAGTACATTGGCTTCAATCCACGAGTCTACACCGATGAAACATCATTATCACCTGGGATACATAGTTTATGCTAGGATTTACTTTCATAGCTGTATAAAATACAAAGTTGGACAAATCTATAATGGCTTCCGGTTTAATTAAAAAACGGTTTGAGTACTAACGACTATATTCCGACACTTGTGTTAAGAATATAAAGAAAGCCCGTGGGTTGTTAATGAAATTCTTTCCCGTACGGAAACTATGGGTAACACTCAGTGACTGCACACTGGTGTGTCTCTCTCTGGTCTGTACACCCACTGGAAGTTACAGAGGAGAGAACCATTTGGTGGTGAAACATGCATGACCTAATAGGGTAGGATGTGGTTTCTGAGAGAGGAAATCATTTGGCTGGACCATCATGGTTCCTTGTAAGGTCATAGCAAAGGAGAAAGAAGCGGAGAAAAATATTTAGGCTTTACAAAAAGTGAAGGAAAACTTTGGGGTATTGTATTATTTTGTAGGAGGAAGTTTAATGTCATTTTGCTGAATTGCTTGCAACATATTCTTAGAAAAACAAAAGACATTGTTTTGAAGAGAAATTGGAATGATGGAATGGAAGTCATTACCTGGAAGGAGAATTTATGGAAATCATAAATGAGGGTCAGCACAATTTAGGTAAATTCATCAGTCACTGATTTATTTTAATGAATTGAACATGGGGATTTGGTTACTATATCCTAATGCAGATAGATACCTGTATAGATATGAACAATAACTTTATCTTTCATGCCTATATGTTTCACAGGCTACCACACTAGTCTATAAAATATGGCTGGACTTGCTTAGGTAAAACAAGCCATATAAACATAGGCCTGGCTGAGACAGTGTCCTAAAAATGAAACCATTAAAAAAGGGGTCTTGGATTCCCTGGATACAAAAATCTTGACTGTGATGAAGAAGAGAAACTCAATTGTAGATTTATATAAGCCAAAACCTAAGAGAAGTATTGAGCTGGGAACTATAGGAAAACAACAAAAAAGATTAAATTTGAAGAACTGAGTGCACAATACAGAAAAAACCCACCTACTGACAAGGTTCACTCTTAAGTCAACTCTCAGCCATTAACATACTTTATCATAGTTGCATATTTACAATGGCAGAATCCCCTTTAGATCTAGGAATGTTCATTAGCTCAGTCAGCAAATATTTAAGTGAACTACTGTATGCCAGATACTCACAAGTCACAAAGTGAGTAACACAGAAAACACACATCCCTGCTTCCTTAGCTAGAGAAGCACAAATGTATGTAACAGATTGCAGATATTCTGTACTAAAATTCTAATATACTTTATCCAGTTCTCTTGATTAAGCATACAGTGATACCATAGCCTAACATAGGACTGAGGGAGGCTAAGTTTTGTTTCTTAAGTTGTCCAGTAGGTGTAAACATGTGATGCACAGGATGTGCACACGGTGTGATCAAAATATACAGTGAATATTTAACTTTTAAAAGTTATAGTACAAGATGTTGCCATCAATCCTTCTCACTTTGAACTAACTCACCCCATTATTCTTGCATTATTTGTGAAGAGGTTCTGGAAGTCCTCTTTTGTGACTGTCTTTAGTTATGCTGTGGTAGCTGCCTGGATGTCCTGAACCCATTCAAAACATTTACCTTTTGCAGTTATTTTGATTCTGGGAAAGAGCCCGAAGCCTCTCCGTGTCAGATTTGGAGAATAAGGTGAAGAGAATATACCATAATGTTTTTATTTGCAGTAAACATTTTGAATCAATTTAGGATAGCAAGGCAGCCACGGAAAGACAGGGAAAAGCATTTCCAGAACTACCTCAGAAAGTCACAAGAACAATGGGATAAGTGTATTCAAAGTGAGTGGGAGTATTTTGAAGAGGCTCAATGACAATATGTGCTTCATTGTAAATTGCCTTTGAAAAAATTAAATAGTCACTATATTTTGTGATTACATTTTGTGCATCTGTGTGTGAGACAGAGAATGAATATTTTCGTGCCGTTCTTTTTGACGTATTTTATAATATATACATGAATTAAAGTCAAACACTAATTAGAGCTTTTTGCATCACTTTCTTAGTTTAACATAAACTCAGTGCTTTTAATATACTTTTGGAGCGATTTGCTTCCTGATAACGTGGCATAGGACATGAGGCTCATATGCTTTCCTGATTATCTCAGTGAACGCTGGCCTCTTTCTGGTAAGCATTTGCCTACTATGCAGCAGCATAAAGAGAACAGGGGAATGTAAACTTTTAAAAGACTAACTTCCTGAAGGACGGGAGTCTGAGAAGAAGAAGCACCTTGGAGTTTGCACAGCAACAGAACTCAGCCTGTGTGAGCCATTAAACCCTCTGTTCCTCCCCCTCTCCCTCCCCCTGGAATTCAGAGGTGGTAAGCAGGAGCCCACTTAACTCTTCCATGCCTGGTCCTGTGTAGAGTGCACTCCCAGCATCTGCACTGAAATATTATGCTCTCTGGAGAATTGTTCGGATCAATTATTGCCTCTTATTAAAAATATATGCGTAGCTTTTGCAAAGAAAATGGGCAACAGAAGAAAATCGTATTTTAGAAGAATTGCATATGTTTCACTTTTATTCTTTTGTGTAGTCACATAATTCAACATTTCCTTATAGTTCATTCATTCAAAAAGAAAAGCAAAACAAAATTGAATCCCAGTGAAGTCAACTGGTTTATACATACTTCAGGGCTGGAAAGTGACAGAGGCTGAGTGGGAACCAAGGAATTTCTGATTTGGAGCCAGTGATGTTGCTACCAAATGCAATAAATTCTACCAAGTAGAGAATTAAGATTTTTAACAATGGCAATCTAATTATAATGAATGTTTTATTGAAAAATAATTTGGGGGTCTGAATTATGACCCCATGAAACTTCTTTCCTTTTTTAACTTCATATAAAATCATTGAAGTTTACCATTATATCTGAGATTGAAAGGCATATTTTAAAAATTCTAATTCATGAATGTGTAAATTACTTGTTTGAGAATATGCTGACATGATTTTTCTTTTCTTTTCTTTTCTTTTTTTTGTCTTTCACCTAACTTCTCTTTAACATCTTAATTGCTTTTTTTTTAAATTGAAGCAACAAATTCCTTCCTCCTTATTTCCTGCCCCACCACAACACAGGGCCCAGAACATAAACAAAGACACATTTGGAATCTCCTGCAGAGAGACCTATATCCAAGATCAGCAGTTCCTGCAATTTGCGATTTCCTCCTCCTCCTTCTCCCCAGAAGCCGCCTTATGTAAGCCTCCCTGAGGCGATGTGTGTAGGGTTTTAGGGAGGTGACTGAGCAGTAAGGCTGTTGTTGTGAGCATTAGTTGGCTTTAAAGGGGTAAATGGATAATAGCATTTAGCAAGCTAATTGACAGGATTCCAAATATTAATAAGTGGGTGCAATTGACACAGTTTGACACCACCACTTTGGAATTTATGACATGTGAAAAAGGAAGGAATGAATTTACTAGAACATCTTTTTAGCTTTTTAGTATAATCAGAATTCCTAAACCATTATACTATGTATTTCCTGTATTTGCCCTGATTTGCTCTCGAATGTCCATGTGTGAGACCTCACTAATATATACTGTGCACGTGTACCAACTCCCCAAGACAAATGTAATCATTATGTACTGGAAACACATACTGATAAAGACACATACTTTAGAAAAGAGCTCAGTTTTGTAGTTTAACATAATAAGACATAATAGTGTATGCCGCTATTTCCAGGCAGTTCAGTATCATTTAAGCAAATGTCATATAAACCTAACTTCCTGTTTTCACATTGTAGAATTCTATATTAAGTACCACAAACAAACTCACATCAGATGAGTATTTTTTGCTTTAAAATGAAAAACTCCCTCAACCAAGACTTTAGAACACTCCCAAAATGGACTTGTTTGTAGCTTATTCATCTTTTCCACCCCCTGACTGCTTTTTACAAGTTTCATGCCCATTTTTGGTGACAATTTATTATTTGAAGTCATCTTCCAAGAGCAGAACATTTCTTTGTAGAAAGAGTCTGAAGCAAACTTCATGTGCAAAACAAACATATCATAGACCAGTAGGGACAGATCGAGGGCAGATTATGCTCTGAAAATGTACCTCAAAGAATGCTGTGTGGAGCCTGGAATGCATTTTTCATAGGAACATTATAAATGGTTATGCTTTCAGGTCAGTGCTATGAAGCAGAGTGACTTGTGAAAAACCCAGACTGTACAACTGTATTATTCACACTGTTTTGCGATAATTTAATATACTGTTGTAGTAACATCGTATATTATGGAATTGAATATTATTCTATGGCTTAGCTTCAAAATCATCATAGTGTAACTCAGCTCCTGCCTCATGAACTTCTCATTTATTCACACTCAAAGCCTAAGGACTCTGTGGTGTCCAGTTTTTCGCTCAAGTATAGAGTCCTGCAGTTTGGAAGTTTGGGGTATTCCTCCCCCACTTTTCTTATGTATATGCTTAATAAGCAGTGGTACAGAGTCATCATCATCTGTTGGGTTTTTGTTGTGATTCATCAGCCATATGATCCTATAACAACAATTTTCTTGCTGGGAAAACACTAGTAGTGCATGACCAGTACATTCTTTCTCTACTTTTGCTTGAATTAAAAGGCACTTCTTCAGCATTCTCTCATCTGCTTCATCTCCCCTACTTCCTCCCTCTCAGAATTAGGATCTAGGATCTTGCAAAATACTAGGTCACTAGGCTTAGTTTAAGCAGACCATTTAGGTGGCTCTGAGGAACACTGCAAGAGGGACTCACTGGACTGAAACAAGCACATAAACAGTGTCCTGGACCCAACTGCTCCTCCAGTAATGAGCTAATTTGCTATTGGCCCATCGTTCCTTCTGAATTTCCCACTGTTAAAAATCTGTCTACCGCTATAACTTACATCCTGGGAGATTCACCTTTCTTCCCTTAGACCTATATTAAGTGACATAAACTTAGTTTAGGGACTATACTTTGGTTTCACTTCATTACATTACGTATCTTAGAGGTAAAGACCGTCTTCAAGATAGTAGTGAGGGATACAGGGTAAAACAGTGAATGAAGTAAGTTTTGTATTTCTAAAAAGATGATAAAAAATTTGATTAAATTTAAAGCTTCCTTAAAGCAGTAAATCTCTGTACCTGGGTAGGTGAAGGTTGAATTATCCAGGTGAGAAAAAGTAGGATGCTGAGACCTGCCCCAGGAAACCACAGGTATACATGGATCCTGTCTTAGAAAAGGCCAGTGTAAACATAAGAACTTGTAGAAAAAGGGTAAGGCAAAAAGATATCCTACTGTTTTTTCATCAGCTTTCAACAAATTCCTGGAGCTCTCTTTAGGAGTTATAAGATATCTCCCCTTTGGCCTATCTCAGTTAGTCTTAAAGCTCTCAGAATGTAGCATGTCATCAGAGAGAATTTATGGCCACTTTTCAAATCATAGAGACAATTTAGGTAAAGCGCAGTAGATTATTCATTTGTAATATGTACTTTTTGAACTGCAGTGGTGAAATCACTTCAGTGAATCACAGCTAGCATTAAATGGAATAGAAATAATAGAAAGGAATAGAACATAGCAAAGTAAGTCACATTTGGTGAGAAATATATGTATTTTATGAAATTTCCTTTCAGTGACATAAATGCATTCTGGATCACGATGTGTGATACATAATTTTAATTTTAGTTTTGTTAGACTAGAAAACAGGATATCCAGATATTTGAATAAACATTATTTCTGAGTGTTTGTGTATCAATATTCGAGAAGAGGTTAGCATTTGAATTGGTAGGCCAAGTAAAGCAGATGGCCTTTCCCAGTGTGGGTGAACACAGTCTCATAGGCAGAGGACATTTGAGTTTACTCTTTCCCAGATCATTTGCTGTGGGCGACTCTCTTGTCTTGTACTCTGTATCCCTGGTTCTTAGGCCATCAGCGTCAGGCTGGAATTGACACTATTGGGTCTCCATTTTTACCCTACCTTGTTAAAAGGAAACAGTTCATGTTCCCAAGTATATTCATTTTTTTTTAGTAAAATAATGCATGGTAAACATGTCCTGATCAAGTACAACATTGTATTTTGAATATCTTAATGGAAGGAAAAATAAATTTGACATATAGGAAATGTCAGTGAATTAGATCAAGACTTTCTCTAGAAGATTCTTCCTGATTTATCTTTCTGCAGTGTATATGTCTTAACAATGACATTTAAATATAACCCACTCAATCACTAGTTTTTATATAAGGAAATGTTATCCTGAGTCCATTTAAAGTGCGATTTTATTTTGAAAGTGTAGTTTATACAGGAAAGTATCTACAATGTTTATTTAAGAACATTTTATTAATGAGGTATAATATCTAATAAAATGCAGAGTTTTAAAATATTGACTTCTAAGAATTATGACAATTGTATATATTACTGTAGCTTCCACTTAAAGCAATACATAAAATATTTCTGTCATTCACAGTTTTCTTGGGGTCTTTTGCAAACAAATTTTCATCCACCACTCAGTATAACCACTTGCTAATTTGTATCACTATATTATCTGTGCCTATTCTGGGACTACATCTTAATGGAATCACATGGTGCATCTTCATTTTTATCCCATTGCTGATGTTTTTGAAATTCATCATGAAACTGCATCTTTCAATACTTGCGTCCTCTTTGTTGTAGAACAGTATTCTCCTATATGAACTAGCTACAATTTGCCTGTCTTCTTTTATATTCATGGAACTTTGGCTTGCTTTGGTTATTATAATAAAGTTGCTATGAACATTCCTATGCATACCTTTTTGTTGGACATATCATTTAACTTTAGGGGAAATAAAACCTAGGACTAGAACTTCTGGGTACTCAGGTAAATTTTTTTTAAAGTATTAAACACAGATCTGTAGCTTTTAAGAAATCTCAAAGTGATCACTGTACTTCAAAATCTGAAGAAACACTGTGGCAAGAGGGAATGAAAAGAAAGAAAAAGAAGTGAGAATTGTTATATGTATAAACTCCCCAGAATGAGTGTAATTCTTATGTTCCTCAAACATATAATTTTTAAACTAATAAAAAATTTAAATAAAAAATAGGCTTTGTTTTTAGGTCATTTCTACTCATGTCTTTGTTTATGTTACTATATTTTTCACTCTAGCCCTCACATCTTCTTTAAAATGAGTGCTAGAGTCTGCTTATGTCTATAATACATTAGTTTATTGGCTCAAATTGAAGTTATTTTAAAATGGCTCATAAATTTTTAGATAATAATGACAAGTACTAATTTAAGTAGCATGTAAATTTCATAAGGATGGACACTGGTTCAGTGCTATAACCTAAGCTCATAAGATGTTACCTGCATAAAGCTAAGTATTCTATTCTACAACTCTATGTGTTACAGTTTAGATCTAAACTTCCTCAACTTTCATGCACTTGGCGGGAGGGGTTTTAGGGAAGGCAATTGGATCGTGGGAGCACTGTGCTTATCAGTGAAGGAGTCCTGAGAAGTGAGCCTGGGTAGGGGCAGCTCCCTGTGATTGTGACCTGGAAGAGTGTGTGCTTCATCTTGGATTTTCCTGTGGCTCTCTGTTTTCTGGTCACAGTGATGTGAGCAAGTTTCCCCTTCTCAGGCCTTTGAGCTGGCCAACCACAGACTGAAATGCTGAACCCAAATGAACATCTCCTCCTTTAAATTGTAGGTGTTGAATATTTTGCCCCAGCAACAGAAAAGTAACCAAGACAATATGTTACATAAATGGATAATTAAACTATTAGCAATGCACTGGGGAACATTCTAATAATTTTACATGTAACAGGTCACTTAATTCTTCCATCCAATCTTTGAGTTAATTCTCATATCATTCCTCTTTTTAAATGAAGAAATTAGGGACTGAGAGGTTAGTCAATGTAGCCATTGCCACATAGCAAATAAACTAGGATTTGAATCCAAGTAGCTGTTTCAATATCAAGATTCCTAGGGAGGACGTGAAGAATAGCTGCATTGCTTGTATATCTCTGGCTTTTTGAATTTTGTTTCAAGAAACCCCAGTGCCTATCTTCCAACTGAAATTTTTTTGAAGGAAAAATTCTGGGAAGAAAATTGTGTGAAGTGACTTAAACTGTTGATGCCTTCATTTTATTTCTCACAACCAAATAGACTTTCCATCAAATTTAATTCTGGTTTATTCCCATAATTGGAGTAAGAAAGTACCACTTCATGTGTGTGAAAAAGAATAAAGCTTATACATAGTTCTTGAATACATTTATTTATTTATTTTGTGTTGTTTCGTTTTGTCTCAGAGCAGGTAAGGCTGAAAGCTTTGGTGCTTCTTATGTGGGTTATAAAGAATACTGACCTCCAAAGCCTGGTTATGCGGAACCCTTCATGATATCCTATGTAATTTAGGATATTGTAATCACATCCGCAATTCTTAGCCTTTTTTCATCTGTAAGTATCTAGTAGTGCAAACTTTCATTTGCTCTGTCTTATCATGACCACCATGATACCCTCTAGCTAGTAAAGAGGTTGGATATAGGCTGCTATACTCTAATGAAATGGTTTTGTCAACAGAACTAACATTTGCTTTCTAATTAAAACAAATCATCCCTGAAATCTCTGCAAAATTTCTTCAGAGCTCAATTATGTATTTATCTTGATAGGAAAAATATAAACAAATGAATTATATTTAATATTTATCTTTATGTAGCCAAACCAGGGCCACACAAATCTCAAAATAGCTCTTGTTAATGAAATTGCTCTTCAACTGTTGTGTTTGGAGAGACCCCCTTTCTGACATATCCTGAGCTCAAATCTCTCCACTGTATCATGTAATGCATGGGAGTCCTCTGTATTTCCTATAATGAGCTTGAGATGTTCAAATTTTTGAGGATGGAAAATGCTGGCCAGAAATGTGTTCATGAAATCTGAACATAATAATCATAAAAAATTTTGCCATCAATACAGAAAATTCTTCTTTGGACTTTTGTGTGGTTTGACGTCTTGCATGCAGCATTCTTTAACTATATGTAAAATGATCTGCACCAAGAAAAGTATCAGTCCCAAGCTTCTCCACTCAGATAGTAGATCTGAGATTCTAAGAAATTAAATCCAATTGCCTTTCCAAAATGGAAAGCAAACAGTATCCACATAATTAATATTTCTCTCCCATGGTTTACTAAAACACATTTTTAATATGAAATGTATCAAGTAAAAGTGCTAGGAATCAAATAATTTGTTATTATTTCACAAAAGTCAGTCCTTCATTTTGTCAAGTAACTCAGAAAAGAAAACCAGAGCTGTTCATTATACTTCACATTCTGCAAACCCCAAACAAGACTGCAATTCCTTGTCTATCTTCTCTTGTAATTCTAACCATCTCTGTGAACACACAGACCTGTTTTGTATTCTTCACCATCAAGGTCAAGCTCTTCGCTACAGCCTTTCACCACATCTACAGCACACGCTTCTCTGAACAACAGTGTTTTCAGTAGAAAACGTCACAATCTTGTGATTTTTCAGATGCTAGACCAAATTTAGATTTTGCTGACATTTCCTTGATTTTCTAGGATTAAAACATTTTCAAAAGAAGTTTCAAAGTGAATGATGACAATGTGTTTTTATGCTTATATAACTAATCTCAGAGTTATTTCAGACTCAACATGGAATCCTAGTCCTCAACGAATGGGGAGGGGAGTGAGTTGTTCTTGTAATCAGAGCAATGCTGCTTTTTGTTGCTTAGTACTGTTCTGCTACCAAATAGATAAATCACACAGCTACATCTTAATGCAATTATTTTGAAGTATAGGCTGACAGATGCTTTTTTTGACTTGAAATTTTGAGTGTGTGTTAAAAATGCATTGAATTTCTTTGCAGTAAAGTGGAGGTATTCGATGTTAGGCTTGAGAGATGTAACCAAGTACATGTTTCTTAAATGAATATTCTCTTAGAGATTATATTGTACATAAGAACTACTTCTGGGAGCCAGAGGCAGAGGTCTGACCTGTGAGAGCAAAGACTGTGATCGATTCTTACACATGCAAAAAGGAAAAAAATAATAAGAGACAGACAGACAGACACAGAGACACACAGAGAAAGAAAATAATTCATCAGAGACACACACACACAGAAAATAATTCACCAGGTATTTTGTTCCTACATAATCTTTAAAGTACTAATCAACAGCAACCCTTGTATATTAAATAATTAAATTTGTACATGTAGATATAGACTTTCTGTCTTAGATTATTTAAATTTGGGTAACATGAGGTAACTCAATCAGCATTCATAGAGTAACTTGATGGAACTGATGCTTTTGTGGAATTGCTTTTTTAATTGGAATAGATGTCTTTAAAAGACATCTATGATAAACACAGTACTAAGTGGTCAAAAACTGAAAGATTTCACTCTAAAATCAGGAATAAGATGAGGATGTCTACCATCACCACTCCTATTCTGTACAGTACCAGCCAGAGCAATTAGACAAGAGAAAGAAATAAAAAGAATAAAAATAGAAAAGGAAGAAGTTACATTATCATTATTTACAGCTGAAATGATACTTTACATAGGAGATTGCAAAACTCCTCCAAGAGAGTCCTAGAGTTAATAACCAAATTCAGTAGTGTAACGGAATGCAAAGTTAAAACTGAAAAATCAATAGCATTCCTGTAGCGGAGAGAGGTTCAAGATGGCGGATCGATAAGCAGCAAGATGCTCAGCCTCCCTGAGAGAGACAACTCATGCCAGAATAAAATGTCATAGAGAGGTCCGGACAGAAGGAGATGGATCCTCTTGATCCAGGAAGAAACTAAAGGCAAAAGAGCTGGTCAAACTCGCAGTACCCCGGCTACAATTACAGAAGCTGAGATTTGTGGCCACAGCACTCTCTAGCCACCTGAATTTGCATTGCTGCAGCAACTGGCCAGAGCAGCCCAAACTCATGACTCACAGAACCATGACCTGCCTGAGCTGCTACCCACCGGAGTTGCTGCCCACCAGAGCCATGACCCACTGGAGATGCGACCGGTAAGAGCTGCCTGAACTCCTGACTCATGCAGCTGCCACCCACTGGAGCTGTGACCCACCGGAGTCGCTGCTTGCTGGAGCTGTGACCCACCAGAGCTGCAACCCACTGGAGCTGCAACTGGCTGGAGTGGCCCAAACTTGTGACTCACACAGCCACCACCCACATGAGCCATGACCTGCCGTGGCCAACACCCGCTGGAGCTGCCACCTGCTGAAGCCGTGACCCACTGGAGGGGCCCAAACTCATTACTCATGCAACCATAACCCCCTGGAGCATGCAAAATCATGCCACTGTGACTGACCAGTCATGCTGAAGATGGAGATAGGTGAGCCCAACAGAGAGTGGAGCCTGCAAGGGACCACACAGTGAGTGCTGGGAATAAGACCCCCGCCCATGGGAAAAGGGTGACCAACTGGATGATATATTGGAATTGGGCAGAAGGAGCCTGAACTAGGAATGACAGTGACTTCAGTTGGTTGCTCCCTTCCCAGAACAGATTGGTGGGATCTGCTCAGCCTGGGTCATGCCCCTGGCCGGGACCCATAAGCTGTCCCAAACAGATTCCTGACATGTAGCACACACTAACCCAGTGAAGGCCCCTGAAGGTTGACTGACCCAGTGGGGAGGGGCCAACATACGCAGCCCCTGCCTATACCTCAATGACCAAAAGCAAATAGGAGATGGCAGAAATCCCTCACCAGAATGCTTCAGAAGAACCATAACCAACAGGGAAAGAGGCTGGGACCTCCACTATGCACCTGTGTGGAAGAAACCAAAAACATGACAAGAGAAAGAAATAAAAAAAGTCCCCAGCCCAAAACCCTAAGAACATCCAGAAGAGGAAAATACAAAAGAGACTGAGGGCAGCAAACATGCAACATCAGACACGGCTTCAATGAACATTAAGAGATATCTTTGGGGCCTTGTAGATGAGCTCAAAACTGAAATATTATGTCAGGTCAAGCAAGATTAATAAAAGAAATGCTAAGCACCTCTCAAGAAGACACAGACAGAAGAAGGGAGGAACACAAAAAAAGGAGAGAAACCTTCGATAAAGAATATAAAGAAAATATAGAATACATGAAGCAGATTCAAAGAGATTACCAGGAAATTAAAAACTCCATTGAAAGCTGGCAAAACTACCTAAAAGTAACTAAGGATAGACTATCAAAACTTGAAGACCAGTTTGCAATGTGTGATCATGAAAGGAAAGATCTCTTAAAAATAACAAAGAAACAGGCAGTAACAATACAAAGGCTAGAAGATGACAAGAGAATCTATAATTTAAGAATAAGAAATGTGAGTGAAGAAGCAGGAATAAAAAAGGTGAATTACAAAGGCTATTCATGGAAAAAATTAAGGAAAATTTCCCAAGCATGGGAAAATAAAATGATATTTGGATATATGAGGCATATAGAACTCCAGGCACCTATAACCAAAACAGAGCAACACCCAGACATATAATAATCAAGATACCAGAAATTCAATATAAAAACAGAATATTAAAAGCTGTTAGAGAAAAGAAGCAGACCATCAGATCAAGAAGAGCTTGGAGAGAAGTATTCCAAGCCCTGAAAGAAAATAACCTCCAGCCCAGATTGATGTACCCTGCAAAATTGTCACTAGAAATTAATGGAGAAACAAGATGCTTCCATGACAAAGAGGATCTGGGTTTGTGACCACCAACCCAACCCTGCAGAGAATGCTGAAGGACATTCTAGAGAGAGAGAAAAAAACCCCAGGATTTTAAGAACAGTGGCAGAAAGGCCTCAATGAATGGAGCAGACAGTGGAATGAAGGAGAAAACTAGACAAACAATGGCAGAAAAATACCATAGCAGAAACGAGGCAGAGAATGTTGGCTATAATCTCTAACACAGATGGCCTCGATACACAACACAAAACAAAACAAAACAAAACAAAACAAAACAAAACAAAAAAACAGGTAGAGTATATCAGGAGATAGGGTCCATCAAAATGCTCTGTATAGGAAATATCAACCCGAAAGAGGGTTTATGGACCAAAAATCAAATATGAGTAAACAATGCTCTATGTGACATGGAGCCCGAGAGAAATAGGGGCAAGTTGAACACCACCTGCAGATCGGATGGAAAGACAGGATACTTACATGCCGTAGGGAACTACTCAGCTATAACAAAGGAAAAAACCTTGAGGCTTTTGTAGGTAAAGGAATAAAACTTGAGGTCAAGTCCAGGAGTGAGATGGTTTGGAACCACTTAGGTAAATAGCTGGTTGCCCCCCCAATCTAAAAACTGAGGGAGTTGGTTGGACCCAAAATGCACACTCCTGTGGGAGTGAAAGGGGAGGAATAGTCTAAAAAAAGAAGGCAGAGGATATTGTTAATAGTGTACCAGGCTTTAAAACCCACATTACTCACACCACTCTGCTTAGATGGATTATATTCTGTTCCAGTTTGTCTACTTGTACTAGATTTGAAGGCACAGTCAGTTATCCTGAAAATAGCAGGATATAGTATGGTAATCATCCTTAATTTCCTATTAACTTAATCTGAATCTCTGTAAAACTTACACTGTTTTACCATGACTGATCTTAATTGAATCTGGTTTGTTAGATTGCTGTTTTGTATTGACAGATTTTATTCAAAGCTGCTATGATTGATGGTAACAAGTCTGGCAGTATAGGCAACTACACTGATGATGACAAAATTCACTAGGATACCCACTCTGGTTTGATTATTACCAGCCTTTGAAGCTTTACATTGTCTACAATGTTTTGTTTTTACTAATAATGTTATGTACTGCTATATTCAATTATACTGCTATATCCAAGTATGCCTGATGATATAAGACAACTCTGTTGAAGATAACAAGAGAAAACACAGTAACCATTGTAGATCACCTTCTACTGTGATTTTATATGACTTTTTGTTTTCATGTACTTAAGGAATTTGTTTTGTTTTGTCTTGCTATGTTTTGTTTTCCCCTCTAATACAGAAAGGATAGAAATACATGTAAGACTCACGCATGTGTAGCTGTTTACAGTCTCACTGTTTGAATGTCTACTTTGTATGCTTTAAATTTGTAACTTGAGCAACAATTTCTAAGAGGACAATATGTAATTTATCAACTAGTTATTTCTTACTGTTTATCTTTTTAAAAAAATTCTGTATCATTTCTACCCTTTTCCTGTTTTTTTTCTCTTTAAATAAAAAAAATAAATAGCATTCCTGTATACAAACAATAAATTTACTGAGAGAAATTAGGGAAACCACACCCTTCATAATAATATCCAAAAAATGCAATACTTAACAATCAATCTAACAAAGAAAGTAAAAATTCTATACATTGAAAATTATAGTACTCTTAAAAAGATCTAAGAGGATATCAGAAAATGGAAAGATATCCCTTGTTCTTGGATAGGGAAAATCAACATAGTGAAAATGGCCATACTTTCCAACCTGTTATATAGATATAAGCATCCCAAACAAAATACAATTAGTATACCTCACAGAACTACAGAAAACTTCCCTAAAATTTATTTGGAAACAGGAGGGACCTAGAATAGCAAAAGAAATTCTGGACAACAAAGTCAAGTCAGGGGGCATCACAATCCCTGACTTGATATTATACTGCAAAGTTACTGTGATAAATTCAGCATAGTACTGACCAAAAAACAGACCTGAGCATTAGTGGAACAGATTAAAAGACGCAGACAGCTCCAAACACACTGAGACACCTTATCTTTGACAAAGGGGCCCAATGTTCACTGGAAGAAAGATAAATGGTTTGAAAAACTGGCTTTACACATGTCAAAGACTAAAACAGGACCCATTTGTATCACCATCACTAAATTACCATCAAAACTGATGAAAGATATAAATATTAAAACAGAAACACTAAATCTTCTGGAAGTGAAAGTTGATAGAAACCTTGAAGACATAGGTATGGGCAAAAACTTCATGAACAAAACCCAGACCACATCAAAATACGACAAAATATCAACAACTGAGATCTCATCTTATTAAAAAACATTTGCATATCAAAGAAATCATAAACAGAGTGAAAAGAAAACCCACAGAGTGGGGAAAAAATTTTAGCCAATTGTCCCTCAACCAAAGGACTTCTATCTAGAAGATGTAATGAATTGAAACTAATCAGACCCCTCAAATTTAAAGACCCAATCAAAAAATGGGCATCTGAGATTAATACACATTTCTCAGATGAAGAAATACAAATGGCAAATAAATATATGAAAAACTGTTCAAAATCATTGGTTATTTGACTGATGCAAATTAAAACAACACTGAGATTTCATCTTATTCCAGAAAGAATGGCTATCATCAAGAAATCAACTGATACTAAATGCTAGCTAGTCTGTAGAGAAAAAGAAACCCTTTTTCACTATTGGTTGGAGTGCAGACTTGTAGAACCACTGCAGAAATCAATAGGGAGATTCCTCAAAAACCTAGGATTAGGGGTCCCATTCTATCCAGCTATTCTCCTTCTGAGTATCTTCTTGGAAGAATTAAGAACATCATACCACAGCAATATATATTGCTGCAATGATGATTTGTAGTAACTAAATCTTGGAAACAGCCCAAATGTCCATCACCTGAGGAGTGGATAAAAAAAGATATGGTCTTTTTATATAATGGAGCACAACTCAGCCATAAAGAAGGGTAAACTTGAGGCTTCTACAGGTAGATGATGCAACTTGATACCATAGTCAAAAGTGAAATAAATCAGACTCCCATGTATTGTCTCCATGGTGTGAGAAACTGAAAGAGTAAATAAGGTCCAGTTATATATAATAAATATCATAAAATGGGAAGAAATTATTCAAAAGGAAAAAGAATCCAGGATGGGGGAAAGGAGAAAGAAAGGAAAAGGGAAATAAATACAAGATAGTTATACTATTAGTGTCTTTTAGTTCACTGAAAAGCTTGTACTGGTATTATTTGGAGAAATTTTTATGACCATATCTTGTACTCTGAGAAACCAGTTAAAGGTAAAAATACACAATTTATTCACTATTGTTATTATGCTATTATTTTTGTTTTGAAATTATTTTACTTTTTTCTATAAAAAGAATTGTTTTTTAAATCCTTCCAGTAGCACATTGTAGTAGATCTAAATTATTATTTCCAATTTTTACTCAGATATCCTGAGATTCATTTGTTCAGAACACAGCCAGTACCAAGGGCTATCAGGGCCCCTGATTAAGATTCATTTGGGAAGGTCATGTACTAAATCTCTCTTTCATTCATGCCATTTTCTTTTTCTTTTTCTCTTTCTATGTTTCTTTCATTGCAATGTATTTTTTTCTAATTCTCTGAAATTAATGTAAGATTTTGGATCTTGTCCCCTGGGAGTTTTCATGTGTACTATATGTACTGGGTGTGGTTATGATATAAGAAAAAGTCTTTGTTTTCTGCATTCATAAAATCGGCATTTCAGGGAATAGGCTGGGCATGGTATATTAGTTTTTTATATAGAGATTATGATTTGGAGCACCAATCACTACCACTACTCTCATTCCCTGATAACTTTAAAAAATCACTAAGCAATCATTTACTACATAAGATTTTTGAATTATGTGGACAATAATCCACAATATGTGACTATAGAGAGGAGTATATTAAATTTCACACTATCTCTCATTGGAAGACATACATTAAAAGTAAGGCCTTGGCTTTCCTGCTGTTATGAGTTGGGCTTACAAGACAAGGGTCCAACCCTGAGAAGATGCAACTTGAATGGGAGAGCTGGTGCTTGAGAATCAAAAATTTGGCATCAAGAATTTTCAGTGGAGCCAAATGAAGCACAGAAGAGCAAGCTACAGGAGCAAGTGGAGTCAGTCATATCTTGAGTCTATCATTTTGGTTATTTCTCAAAATCCTTTTGATGGTGAGGAGTGGCACAAGTTTCAATTCAGGAGTAACTGTCATAGGGCAGACTCTAAAGATAGTTTGTTTTCTTTTTCATCCGATCTTGGATCATTCCTTTACAAGTCGTCATGTGACTTGCAAAAAGTTATTTATTCTTTGTGGACTTCATTTTCAGCACTCTTCATAGAATTGCTTTGAGGATTGAAATACGAAGATAAGACATGTGAAGTACTCAGAACAGAACTGTAAGGAGATCAGTACCCAGTAAAGTTTATCTAGAATCACTATTATTGTTATTATATTAAATTTTGGAAATAAACAACTGGAAAAGGCAGCAAAATAACCAAGAAAGAGGAGTATATGCCAAAAAAAAAAAATTCCAAGCAAGTTTTGAATACCAGGAAATTTGAAGAACAAGGCAGATAGACACCCACTTTTTCACTAAGCCAACAATAGAGAACAGATGAAATGGCCATCCATCCTGGGTGAATCTGGGGGATGGCACTGACTAGACTCAGACCAGTATGGAAACCTAATCAATTGTCCTATATACTGTCTGGGTCCTGGACCTGAGAGTACTTGTGTTGGTCTAATTTCATGAAAAATAGCAGTGTGAATCTTCATGTTACATGCCAACCTGTAGTCCCTATCTGTGGATTGCTCTGAGAATTGGAAGTTGAAATTGGAATTGGAATTGAAAGTTGGGAAGTCTCACTGTGGCAGTTGGAGAGGAAATAAGACGGCATAGAGAAACAGAGTTGAAAAACAAAGTGCAATTCTTTTTCACAGATACTAATCACTGTCAGCACTCACAGAAGAAAAAAAAAATCAGTGAAAGCTGGAATAGTTAACTGGGTGGCTGAATCAGAGCCGGGTCTTGGAGGATGCACAAGATCTGTGGGAGGAATAAGCAGAGCAGAAAGGTAAGGAAACAGCGATCAAGGACCCTTAGACAGGGATGAAGATGATGTTCATTAGCCAGTGGGGATCTTGCTCTGATTAATACAGAACTGGAATTTCAAGGTGCATAAAGAGGAAGAAATAGATTAGGGATGATTTTACTAATCCGGCACTGGAGACAGAATTTGATGGGGAAGGAAAAGGAAGTCATTAATGGTTCTAAGTAGAAGGATGGCATTATCTTACTCATTTTAGACTTCTATAACCGAATACCACAGATGAGCTCGTTTATCAAAAGTGGAAAGTATTCCCTTCCAAGACAACTTACACTCCTTGAAATGAATTTATCTGCACACAGTGGAAGAGCAAAAGAAAGAGAAAACTTGTTTCTGAAAGCCTTACCACAGTGGCATCGATCCATTTATAAAGGCCAAGCAACCCCATTCAACCCCAATTCCAACACTGGTGCATTAGTGTAAATCGTGTGCCTACCTTGAATGTGTATGTGTTCAAAATGTTGATGCTACAAGCAGGAAAAAAAAACCCCAATACATCTCTGTCCTTAAAGCCTGCATTACAGTTATGCCCAAGGCAGAATGCTAGCAAATATTGAAGTAAATTCTTCATAAAAATTTCCATGATGGATTTAGGTTTATTTGTTGCTTTGTTTGCTAAGGATTTACTCTTCTGTTAAACCATTTCACTGGAAAAATTCATAAAGCTAAAATTAGAGAAATCGAATACAAATGTATAGGTATATTACTATTTGCTAATATTTGGTGATTCTCACTAGTATTTGTACACTATTCTTTGTATTTGATAATTTTTAAATAAAATAAAACCTAGAGAAATAAAATGTTAAATTTTAAATATATCCTTAAGTTACATTAGGAGCAACTCCCATTCAACCCCATTCCAAGACTGGTGCATTTTGTTGTGTTGGAGGCAACGAAAATATTCAGATAATAACAACCAATACCACACACACACACACACACCAGAATGATATGTAACGCACAAAATATATTCAAATAAAGTTTAAGGAGAAACAGCCAGACAATTAAAAAGCCTTTTTAAAGCAATGTTTGTGGGCTCACATGACATGTAATTTAATTTATTATAACAATATTGTGTAGATGCTAATGCAATTTTTTCCTTGAAATGAGAACTTTCAAGACCTCAAAAGGTAAAGCAATTTATCCAAGGTAGGAGGCTGAGGCAGATTTTAGATGCAACTATCCCTGATTCCAAAGCACATTTGCATTTCGAGTATGACGGAGTTGACCAGAGTAGCAAGGGGAGAAGTTACTGTAATCCAGGTAAGCAGAAATGCAGGAATGTAAATCCAGAAGACAGAAATAACATGAGATCGACACAACTTTCTCAGTAAAACCTAGCTTTCCTTCTCATTCTGCTGAACACATCCTATGCCTTCCTACTTTCACTCCTTTTGTACCATGGATCTTTGGACATAACGTACAGGGGTGAGACACCCTGTACTGGATTGTGGAGAAGAATGATACCAACATTATTTATTTTTTTTTCAGACAAAGAGCTTGCCTTTGGATACAAAAAGTGTTTAGCTCTCTTTTCCTATCTTTTGCCTTATTCTTTTTGTCTGAACAGCTAAACAGTTCAGAGAGCTTCTATAGAAGAATGGAAGTACCTGAAAGAAAATAAATAGTAAAAGGTAAATGTACTAATAAAAATGCAAGTAAATAAGGAGAATAATTTGTTTGATGATTATTCCACAAATCATGGATAATAATGCTCTGTTCCAAAAGTTCTATGTTATTAGCCTTTAGATAAAATCTCAGTTCATAAACTGTACACTCATTAAACTTGAAATAGGTAAATGGGTTGTACTCAAAACTCAGTAGACTAAATAAAATCTCTTCTTAAGGAACATTTTCTATTTCTTATTGGTCCATTTGGACCTCAGGAAAAAGGATACTGCTTATCAACTCATTTGTAAAATGATGAGGCTGAGAGACAACATAATGGTTGAGAGAATATGAAAAATGATTTCGATAAGCTCAAATAATGGACCAAAACTAACAAGATAAAATTTAATAGGAATCAAAGTCAAGTCTTACATTTAGTTTAATCCTAATAAATCTATATTATAGGCAAGGGAATCATGTAGAAAATAATTCATAATCTATGAATGATATCTTGGATATTTTAGTTGAGTGAAATGAAATGAGATTAAAATGTGATTTTTGAAAATTAATTAGAACATGAGATTTAAAGCTAAAAAATTGGGCTTGCAAGGAGTTTTAAAAGGGATAGCAAATTTTTTTTTGGCTAAATTTCTTCTTTTAATATTATCCAGTTGAGTAACTACACCAATAAAGTACATTTGTTTTAATGTGTATAAGAGGTTTCCAGGATTTTACATGTTCTCTACCTATCCCATGATCAAAATCTGATCTCTGTCTCCTTGATGTGTTTTAGTTGAACATTTTTCCTCAGTTTCCCCAAAATGGCACAGAAGATCAGTGCATAAAATGGAAGGAAAATTTTTTTTTTTTTCTGGTATAAGATTCTCCACATGTTGTACTACACTCTTGATTCAGGTGTTCTTCCTTTTCACTTAATTCAGTAGCTCTCTTTGGTGACTGATATCCTCAGCACCCCAATCTGAGAATGCAGCTGCATGTGTTTGTGGCTTCTGTTATCACTGCCCTGTGCTCTAGGTGAGGACAGCGCTTCTGAATTCCATGCATACAGCTGTGATCACATCAAGGATCACCACCTTCTTTGGTATTCAACATGAGCCACCTTGTAACAAATAGCTCTGTACCTTCTCCAGTGACATGCTGCCATCTAGAGTTTTGTGATTGACCAAAGAAAGTGTATCAACTGTCCGTGGCCACCTACCCCCATTGTCCCACCTTAGGGGTGGTGTATTTTAAAGACAAACACAACACGCATATGTGCGTGCATGCAAGGTGACTTCTGACTTTTTCTACATTAAGTAGAGAAATATTGGGGTTCAATGAACATCACCAATTCTTCCCCTCTTTTGGGTATTTTGGGCTACTTTGCAGAGTGCTATATTTTATGATGGAAGAAAGAACATTTTAATGTTATAGAATTCCTAGGCTGATGAAAGTTTTTATAATTTGTGGAACATTGGCTAAGAAAAGAGAATATTGGTGCAGAAGTAAAGTATAGTGAAGTTTTGTGTTAGATTTGCATGTGTATGTACACAGAGAGGATGTGAGTGCAGTTTAATAACAAACTCCATGCATGCCACCAATACAGTCTAGGTCTGTAGATTTGTTTTCAATATTATAGTATCTGCCATTTTCATAGTGAAATGTATGGTGGTGATTGATGATGATGATGATGATGATGATGATGATGATGATGTGTGTGTGTGTATGTGTGTTGCCCAGTTTTGGCTATATAAAAGTATTTTCAGTCACTGGCTCAAATCCTATACTGATGTAAATAGATTTCTTTGAGGACCTTTGGTCAGCATCATTCTGTACTTTCTTATCCAAAGGATGCCTATTTTCTATGAACAGTTATAAAATACCAAATGAAATAGACTCTATCAGTGGACATATTTGTGTAGTAATTTTCCATATCAAAACCACTTTTGCTAATGAATGGATGGTGTATTTCCTTCTAGAAGATAATGAGTTGATGATCTTATCTTCTTGGGAAGGTTTGCATGAAGTAAGGATACTTCTCTTATGCACATGAAGAAATGAAGACATAATTCAGGAGACACAATGATTATTTTTATGTACACAAGAGAGATGCATGGAGTGGATTTCTGTTTAACTTACTGGGCAGAACTTATGATCATAAGTATAATTATCAGTAAGGTTCCATAACAAGTTTTGCATAGCTGAAACTCTTGAATTTGACTGTTGTTAGGAAGCAGTCTTGTAGATTTTCAGTCACTGAAAAAGTATCAATTAAAGCTTATGTTCATCTAACAGAAACTTGATAGTAGAGAGGCAAATAAATGTTTCATGAATTTCTTTTTCCACCACAAAGATCCTATGATAGCAGCTGTGATCTTTGATCTAGACCCATGGAGGATCTTTTTTTTAATAATTTTCTTTTCCTCTCTCCCTCTTTCCCTTTCTACCCTTTCTCTCTTGTTTTTTAGAAGTTTTGCTTTTCTGTCAGCTATTTATGGTTTCTCTAAGGCTTAAGTGTCCACTTTAATGATATGAATAATTTAAATGGTTAGGCTAAATGGTCAGGATTATACCTCAAAGATGTATTTCTCAAATAAAACAGTTTCTGAATTTTGAAAAAAATACAGCATAACTTTCAATAATTATTTTATGACTTTACCTTCTTCCTGGGTTGGAAGATGCTGGATAAGGAAAAGATAGTTTCAAAAATTGGAAATAAAACTAAAGTTGTTTTTATTTGTTGATTCATGAATATAAAAGCATATGCAAGTCAGTTATTATATGTGTTACTGAGAAATACTCAACTTTGTAAATATTTTATTATTTTAGTCACCTTAATTTACAATTACATGGGACCAAAAATCCCAGGGTAAATACAGCAAGGAGTCATTCTTAACCATAATTGCTTGGTAATGTCATAAAATATCCTAATGACTGGTCAGTTTTTCATTGGAATTTGAATGATATTTCATTCTACATCAAAAAATAATCAGGAGGAATAAAGCTTCCTGAGCCTATTAAGATATTACTTTCTGCTTTAAAAATCTATTGAGAATTCATCAAGTATCTGTAACAGAGAAATGTCATTTTATTCTACTTTACTTTATACTTACATAAAATTTAATTTGGGAGGATAAAAAAGAAGGTCAACCTACCCTCTAATATGATAAAGAAGATGGAATTAAAATTCTTCTATAGATTTTTGGAAACATAAAACAATATCTAAAATTCAGCAATGTATCACAAACCTCTCTTGACCTAGACTTGTGATGCCTGAAAAAACAACTTAGAGAAGAGAAAAGGATAAAAATTTCTGAGAATAAAGAAAGAGCAGACAGGGAAACTAGAAATCACAGAGAAGCTGCACAGATTTTAAAAAGGAGAAAAAGGAGGCAGAATGGAACGCTCACCCCTGTGATAGGCGACTTATGTGTAAGCACGAGTTAAGGCTGGAGTCAGTCAGCAGTCCCGAGGGGAAGTAATGCTCCACGCTGGCAGTGCTATCCCCAAGAAAAGCCCCCACAGTTATGATCAACAGCAAATCCAGTAAGGGCTTTTATTCTGAAAGTGATTCAAGTGGTAGGGTACAGTTGGAGAGGAAATCCATTGTAGTGGCAGCTGTATTTGCCAGTGATTAATCAAGAGTCACTTGGGGAAGTGATTGATTAAGACCGAGTTGTTCTGGGAAACAGAAGCCACAGAACCACTACACTTCAGGGTTTGTGAATTCACACTGCCAATGGTCACCGGTTGGGAGATGGTCATAAAAGATATTTGCCAAACGAGTGACAACTGGAGATAGACTTTCTGAAAAGTTTGAGCAATGGCAAGTTCAGGCCAGGAAGGACACTGTGGTCCTACTCTTGAAGTGAGAAGCCTGGTAGATGGTATGTGGTTTTCAGAGGGCACTGTGTCTCACTGTGCTGGCACTAAGTCCAATAGACTATAACCTCCACCATCCCACCTACTGTCTTCATTCAGCACAGAGCTTTTGGTCTTTTTACTTCCCTCACTTGCCAACTTTTAACTTGTTCAGGGGGTACAAGTTGGCTTGGACAGTTTTCACAACCTAGGGTATATGGACAGTGTGACTTCTGGAGAGGGGTAGGGGTGCCTCACAAGCCCACAGGCAGTAAAACTCTGCAAGAAAAGTCAGTGATTTGGGGTACACAGAGGGATTGGATGCTAGGAGTGTCTTCAGTGAATACAGTCCCAGGGCAGACACATACCATTGGTTGACCTTGACCAGCAGGAAAGAAAGGGCAGTACTCAACATGCACACACAAACTCATGAGTGTGGAAACAAACTGTGACTTAATAGTAACTCACCACCCCTCCTTCATGTCTGGTAGATTCCACCACTTACACACTGGAAAGAAACCCTTTCTTCAAACACGTGGGGGAATTTTCTGAATGCATTTCAATTTTTATGTTAGTTTTAGAGATTTTGTTTTCTTTTGTCCTTTATTCTGTTTTTTTGTTCTTTATTTGTTTTCTTATTTTTTTGTTCATGTTTTCTTTTTTTATTTAAAGAGAAAAAAAAACAGAAAAAGAATAGAAATATTATAGAATTTCAAGAAAAGAAGATAAACACCAGGAAATCACTAGTTGATAAATTACATATTGTTCTTTTAGAAATAGTTTTTCAAGTTACAAAATTAAAGCACACAAAGTGGACACTCAAGCAGTGAGAGTACAAACAGATCTGTTCAACAATGCCACAAGTTGTTCATGTTTTCTATCACTTTACCTAATTCTATTAATGTTCTTTTTCTCTTTGATTGGATATTTTGTCTCATTTTCTTTCCCTATCCTTCTCATCTTCCTTCTCTATATTTTTCAAATTTCACCTCTTTCATTTGTCCCTTTCCTAATATCTCCATTTTTATTAACACTACTACTAAACTTTATTAACTTTTAGACACTTAGTTGGTCCTCTTATTGTTAATGATGTTATAACTGCATTTAATAGATATTCACGGTTTGTCAACATTTAGTTTGGCTTTGTCTATCACTATTGCAGACTTATTTTGTATTGTTAAGGATGGTACAGTGGTACTTTTATTGGCTCTGATGATATGTCAATACAACCAGTTCTTTTGCTGATTTACTATTGCCATTAGTGGCATAGCTGTTGCTATTAATTGCTTTTTACTGTAGGCAAATATGTGGCTTATTAACATTACTGTAGGTAATTTCCAGATAACTCGGTGTTATGCAATTACCCTAACTTAACTGATGTGATTGGATTGTAGGACAGAAGCAAAGATGTATAGTTAACCAGGCCCAAACTGAGATTTGAAGTGGAAAGATAGGCACAAAGGACTATCTTAATCAACAATCCCAACTCAGTGAATAAGATTCCTTTCTCACAGGCAGAAATTTCACTGACTGGGTGAGCAGTTTAGAGACCTGTAATTGAACTGAAAGTATAATATAAATAGGCCTGTGAGGTAGTTTTGATTTTGTGTTCTTGAAAATGTGTGGCTTTTGTTTTCTTGGTGGCTGTTTATTTTTTGTCCCCTATCTTCTTTCTTCTTCTTTGATTCTAATCCTTCAATTTTACCTCTTTTCCACCCCTCTTTTCATCTGGCATCTACTTGCATACACATAGGTGTTACAATTGTTCATAATGTGCAAAGGAGGATAAGGATTAGCTAATGCTTTAATTTAAATAGTATTTTTTCTTGGGCAAGTCCTAAAAATCCTTTACTGTGCATAGAGGAGCCAAAGATAAACTAACAACCAACATACTAATTAGTTCTGACACTTTCTTAGCTTCCTCTGATCTCCAACTTCACTTTTTCTTTTCTGTACTTTTTTGCTCTCACAAATGTTCTTTCGAACCCCCTTTACACAAGTTATGAAAATAATTCCAAGAAAGTTCTATTTCCTCTTTATTTTATGCATTGATATTTCTTTTTCCTCCTTCACTTTTTTTCTGAGTCACCCTCATCCCTTTCTCTTTTCTTTCTTTCTTTCTTTCTTTCTTTCTTTCTTTCTTTCTTTCTTTCTTTCTTTCTTTTTTCTTTCTTTCTTTCTTTCTTTCTTTCTTTCTTTCTTTCTTCTTTCTTTCTTTCTTTCTTTCTTTCTTTCTTTCTTTCTTTCTTTCTTTCTTTCTTTCTTTCTCCTTACATAGCCCAATCTACCTATTAGTATCAGTATATTTTGTATCAAAGGGTAAAATTGTTTAACAAATTTTAGTGTATATTATTGATGTATGATGGGATCTGTTGACATTAATATAACAGGGATTCTTTCCTTGCAACACAGCAATTGGTTAAGGTAGTGTTAAATTGAACAGGTTGAAGACAAAGATAAATAACCAAATGTAAACAAAGCCAAGATCACAACACTGGAAAGCAGACACTATTCTTTTTACTTGTTGCTGGGACAAAATACCTGACATCAAAAATGAAGGAAGGAAAGGTTTATTTCTTACTGTTCTTGGAGTTTTCAGTCCCTGCTCAGTTGGCTCCAAGGCAGCATGGCAAACAGCAAGCTTTGAGCCAGCAAGAGAGAGACACACACCTTCCCACCATTACATCATATTCTGGTTTTACCCCTAGGCAGGTGTAGCATTCACACCACCTATCTGAGGGCTAGATAATGAACCAATCACAAAAGCATAATTGCATGAGGCTTGGGGGCCACTGACACAAACCATGACAGAAACAAAAACAGATTCATAAAGTACTGATGAGCTAAAATATAGCATAAATAAATGTACAACAGACTTAGTAAAATGATCAGTGAGTTTAAAAAAGATTCTAGTAAAAAGCTAGGCTGACCTAAACAAAATGATATAAAACAAAAATGACAAGTTTAACAAACAATTAGGATCTATGAAAATGTACCAAACATAAATTCAAGAGTTGAAAATTTTTATTGAAATTATAAGCAGCAGAAGTGGTCAATGTAAGGGCAGTTTTAGAACTAGAAGACAGGGTTGATGCAAGTGACTATTGAGAAATACCATAAAATAAAAAATGATAATAAAAAATGGATCCAGCAGCTGTTTTATGATGCAAATAAATTTAGCCTAAGGTTAATTGCAATTACTGAAAAATCAGAAGACAGCATAAATAGAATGTAAAACCTGTTTATAAAAATCATAGCAGAAAACTTTCTGTGAAAAAGAATTTAATATATAGATAAGGAAGGCATATAGAATCCCATAAAGCCATGATCAGAAAAAAAAATTCTTCATGATGTATGACAGCCAGAATCCCTGGAGTTCAATACAAATAAAGAGTCATAAGAGCTAAAGAGAAAAATCAACCAATGACTTATAAATGTAAACCTTTTAGAATTGTAACAGATTTCTCAGTTAAACTTTAAAAGCTAGGAGAACTTTGAATGAAGTGTTTCAAGGTGAACAGAAAACAACTTCTAAATTAAGCTAGTTCATTCAGTAAAACTATCTTTAAAAATTGATGGGAGAAATAAAGTATTTTGATGACAAAGAGCATCTGAAGAAATTCCTGACAACAAAGCCAGCATTACAAAAAACCTCATAAATGTGCTAGAAAGAGACATGGAGCCAATGAAACCAATGATGCCAAAAAGCTTATAAAATGAATACACCAGGCAGGGTGAGTAATTAAACAGAAGGGGAGGGGGGAATAAACAATGGAAAAATAGTGCAGTGGCTAAAATTAATCACTGTGTTTCAGTAATAGCTCTTATTGTGAATAGTCTTACTTTCCCAATCAAAAGATATAGATTGGCAGATGAAATAAA
This sequence comes from Hydrochoerus hydrochaeris, assembly GCA_004027455.1. Classification (NCBI taxonomy): domain Eukaryota; kingdom Metazoa; phylum Chordata; class Mammalia; order Rodentia; family Hydrochaeridae; genus Hydrochoerus; species Hydrochoerus hydrochaeris. The sequence goes on from PVLA01010034.1 coordinate 66,651, forward strand.
AAACAAAACCCAACAACAAGCTATAAACAAGAAACAATAAAAAAAGGAATTCATAGATTAAAAATCAAAGGTTAGAAAACAATATTTCATGCACAATAACTTGAAAACAAGCAACACTAACTATCTATTTTCAAAAAAGAGAACTTCAAGCCAAAGTTGGTAAGAAGAGGAGAAAAAGGTTACTATATATTGGTGAAAGAAACAATTCAGGAAAAGATAACAATTATAAACATATATGCACCAAACACTTGTGCATCCAACTTCATAAAACAACCACTACTGCACATAAAAAATTACACAAACATCAACAAAATTATAGTGGAGGATTTCAATACCCCACTATTATAAATAGAATTAGAAACAAAAAAATATCTGCCTTGATCCATACTTTTGAACAAATGGTCTCAGTAGGTATCTGTAGAATGTTCTTCCCCCAAAAAGCAACAAAATATACATTTTTCTCAGATGTACACAGAACTGTCTTCAAAATAGATTGCATACTACCCTATAAAGTATAGTTAAATACATACAAAAGAATTGAAACTATTCCATAGTATCATACCGCATACTATCAGATCATAGTGTAACAAAGCTAGAAATTGGTAGCAAAAGAAAACACAGAAATTATGCAAACACATAGGGATTAACCACTACAATCTTGAATAATAAAAGGTTCATAGAAAACAATCAAGGAAGAAATTAAATTGACTCTAGAAAAACAATAATGCCAGAACAACACACCATACCTTATAGGGCACAATGAAGGCAGCCTTAAAAGTGAAGAGTACAGATGTAAATACCCACATCATAAAAATGGAATAAGTCCAAATAATTAACTATATAATGTACTTCAATATAGTAGAAAAACATGAAAAATCCAAATTCATAGTTAGTATAAGGAAAAGTATAAGGATCAGAGCAGAAATTAATAGCATGAGATTAATAAAAACACAAAATATTGATGAAATATTTATTTTTCAAATGGGATAATTTAAAAAAATTTTTAAATTTTAAATAGAATAAAACAAAAGAGGACAGATCTAAGCAGATCAGAACAGAACAATGTAAGCAACACAGCACTTCACAACAAGACAATTGGATATTAACAGTAGCTATCATAATGTCTCTTTCTTTGAAATAGTTGAGCTTAGCTTTACACACAATAATGTCAAATATAACAAAGTAGAATAAACAACTCAAGAGAATGGAAGTATTCCAAGGCATTCTGAACCAAATAACCAAAGATGAACAATGGCTGCTATATTATCTCATTTTCCATAAAAATTTTGTTTTTACTATCATACATATTAAAATCCAATAAGACACAATGTGATAGAACCAATGGTAATAGAAAAACAAAAGCATGGTAGGACTTCAGAGCAAGATGATATTAAATCAACACTGGCTACCATACTGTCTTGTCTTCAAAGTAACTATTCATAT
>PVLA01010035.1:0-68033 GCA_004027455.1 Hydrochoerus hydrochaeris
CAAAACTGTTTGTAGTCTGACTGTTTGAATATTTACTATGTACCCTTTAACTTTGTAATTTGAACAACTACATCCAAGATGACAATACGTAATTTACAAATTACTGATTTCTTAGTGGGGCTTTTTCTCATTCTCCTTTCTCTTTCTTTCTTTTAGAATTCTGTATTATTGCTACCCTTTTGTGTTTTTTCTTTTTTTCTTCTCTTTAAATAAAATTTTAAAAATGTATGATTGCTATTGTAAAAAAAAAAAGAGGAAATAGGAAGTGCTATAAAAGATATAGCTGCATGTATATTTAGATGTGTGGGATTGATGACCATATTTCTAGGTTCTTGTTGGATTGTTGAACAGATCTGTTTGCAATCTCACTGCTTTAGTGCCTACTTTGTGTGCTTTAATCCTGTAACTTGAATAACTATTTCTAAAAGAACAATGTGTAATGTATCAACTAGTGATTTCTTACTATTTATCTTCTTTTCTTGAAATTCTGTAATATTTCTACCTCTTTCCTGTTTTTTTTCTCTTTAAATAAAAAAAAAAAGTCAAGCAGTAACAAAATTGTAACAGGGAATCTTAGTACCCCACTGTCACAAAAAGACAGATCAACTAGACAAAAAATCAGCAAAGAAATAATAGAACTGAACCAAACCTGTGAACAAATGCACTTAGTGTTTACATGGTGTTCCACCCAACAACATTAGAATACACATTCTTCTCAGCTGCACACAGAACATTCTCTAAAATACACCATCCACTAGCTCACTGAACATGCTTAAGTAAATGCAAAGGAATTTAAATATCCCATGCATATTATCTGACCATAGTGCAATGAAATTGGAAATTAATGACAAAAGAAATTGCAAAACTCCATAAACACATGGAATTTAAATAACACCCTCCTGAACAACCAGTGGGTCACAGATGACATTAAAGAAGAACTTAAATAATATTTACAATCAAATAAAAATACAAATACAACTGGTAAGAACCTGGACCCTGTGGTATGCAATGAAAGCATCCTAAGAGGGAAATTTATAGTGATGAATTCTCACATCATGAAAATAGAATGAACACAAATAAACAACCTAATGCTGTGCCTCAAGCTTCTAGAAAAAGTAGAGTAAGTCAAACCCAAAGCCCATACAAGGGAGGAAATCATAAAGGATCAGAAAAGAAATTAATGCAATTGAGACTAAGAAAACAAAGAATTAATGAATCATAACGCTGGTTCTTTGAAAGGATAAATAAAATTGATAAACCCCTAGCCAACCTTATCAAAAAAAAAAAAGAAAAGAAAAAATTCAACTTCATGTAATAAGGAATAAAAAGGGAAAAATTGCTACATATGCTGTGGAAACTCAGAAGAAAATCAATAATACCTACCTCAAAATCTTTACTCACACAGGATGGAAAACACAGAAGAGATGGCCAGATTCTTAGAAACATATGAATTACCAAAGCTGCATAAAGAATATATGAAAATTCTGAATAACCCAGTATCAATTAATAAAATTGAAAATGTAATTAAAAACATGCCAACAACAAAAAAAAAAGCCCAGGTTCTGATGCATTCACGGCTGAATTCTAAATAGAGAAGATTTAATGTCAATAATCCTGAAACTCTTTAATGAAATTGAAAGGGAAGTAATACTCCCTAACTCATTCCTGGAGGCAAGTATTATCTGGATACCAAAACCAGAGAAAGACTCAACCAAACAAAAAAAAAAGAGAGAGAGTGAGAGTGAGAGTGAGAGTGAGAGTGAGAGAGAGAGAGAGAGAGAGAGAGGGAACTATAGGCCAATCTCCCTAATAAACACAGATGCAAAAATCCTCAATAAAATACTAGCAAACAGAATTCAGCAAATCATCAAGAAGATTACACACCATGACCAAGCGGGACTCATCCCAGAAATGCTGGGATGAGTCCAAATATGCAAATTAATAAATGTAATACACATATCACTAGAGCCAAAGACAAAAAACATATGATGATTTTTTTTTTGTACCGGAGATCGAACTCATGACCTCATGCTTGCCAGACAGGTGTTTATGCCACTGAGCTAAATCCCCAGCCCCCATATGATGATTTCAATAGATGCAGAAAAGCTTTTAATAAAAGTCCAAACCTCATTCATGATAAAAACCTTACAGAAAATTGGAACAGTCTTTACCACAATCTGATAAAGTCATCTGTGACAACCCAACAGCCAACATCATATTAAATGGACAAAAACTGAAAGCTTTCACTCTAAAATCAGGAACAAGACAAAGATGTCCACTATCACCATTCCTGTACAATATAGTTTTGGAAACATTAGGAAATTAGACAAGAGAGAGAAATAAAAGGAATAAAGATAGGAATGGAAGAAGTTAAACCATCACTTAATATTAGCAAATGACATGATACTCTCCACAGAAGAACCCAAAACCTCCACCAAAAAATTTCTAGATTTAATAAGCAAATTCAGCAACACAGCTGAATACAAAGTCAACACTCAAAAGTCAATAGCCTTCCTGTACACAAACAAACTCACTGAGAGAAATTAGGGAAACTGCAACCTTCACAATAGCATCCAAAAAAAAAAAGACATATGTAGGAATCACTTTAACAGTGGAAGTAAAAGATCTATACATTGAAAATTGCAGTACTCTGAAAAAGGAGACTAAAGAGGCTTATCAGAAAATGGAAAGATATCCCTTGCACATGGATAGGAAAAACCAATATTGTAAAAATGGCCATACTACTAAAACTGTTACACAGATTTAATGCAATCCAAGCAAAATACCATTAGCATACCTCACAGAATTAGAGAAAACATTCCTAAAATTTGTTTGGAAACAGACCTAGAGTAGCAAAACCAATCCTGGCAACAAAGGCAAGGCAGGAGGCATCACAATACCTTTCAAATTACACTACAAAGCTACTGTGATAAAATCAGCATAGTACTGTAAAAAAAAAAAAAACCGACCTGAGTATCAATTGAACAGATTAGAAGAGGTACACACAACTGCAAACAAACTTGTCTACCTTATTTTCGACAAATATGTTCACAAGAAGAAAAAATAGTCTCTTTAATAAATGGTGCTGGAAAAACTTTTCACATGCCAAAGACTAAAACTAGACCCATGTGTATCACCATACACTAAAGTCAAAATGGGTCAAAGTTCTAAATATTAAAACAGAAACACTAAATCTAATGTAAAAGAAAGTAGAAATTTTGAAGAAATAGGGGTAGGCAGAGTGCTCATGAACAAAATCCAAACTGCACAGGAAGTACTTCAAAGAATCAACAATGGGGATTTCCTCTTAATAAAAAGATTTGACACAACACAAGAAATCATCAACAGAGTGAAAAGAAAACCCACCGAGTGGTGAGAAGTTTAGTGAAATGTCCCTCAAAGGACTTCTATCTAAAATATATAAAGAACTGAAAAATATCAGGCCCCCAAATTCAAAGACCCATTCCAAAAATGGGCACCTGAGATGAATATGTGCTTCTCAAATAAGAAATACAAATGATAAATAAATATATGAAAAAAATGTTCAACATCATTGGTCATTTGAGAATTGCAAGTAAAAACAACACTGAGATTCCATCTCATCCCAGAAAGAACACCCATCATCAAGAAATCAACCAATAACAAACACAAGTGGGACAGTAGAGAAAAAGGAACTCTTCTCTACTGTTGGTGGGACCACTGTTGGTAGACGGGTGCAACCACAGTGGAAATCAGTGTAAAGATTCCTCAAAAAACTAGGATTAGAGATCCCATTCAACCCAGCTATTCCTCTTCTGGATATTTTCCCAGAAGAAATGAAAATATCATACCACAGTGATATATGTGCACCCATGATTGTAGCTGCACAATTATGCAAAAGCTAAATCTTGGAAACAACCCAAATGTCTATCAACTGAGGAATGGATAAAAGATATCATACAATACATATTTATACAATGGAGCACTACTCAGCTACAAAGAAGGCTAAATTCAAGGCTTTTATAGTAAATGGATGCAATTAGAGACCATATTCATAAGTGAAATAAATCAGACTCATGTATGTAAACACTATATTGTCTCTGTAATGTAAGTAACTGAAAGAGTAAATAAGATCCAAAGTCTAAAACAGATGTCATGAAAGGGAAATACACTGCTTAAAAGGACAGAATAACTAGGATGGGGGAAAGGAAAAAAGAAGGGAAAAGTATGCATATATATCTATAATATATATACATATATATATAGAATATATATGTACATACAGTTTTATACATTTCTCATCAGGAAATCAACCAATAACAAATACAAGTGGGGCAGTGAAGAAAAAGGATACATACATCTGTATGTACATATATACACACACAAGATAGCTAAGATAATTATACTAATTTCTTTTACTTCATTTAAAGGAATGATTTGTGCTTATATTGTTTGATCAGTTTTTCATGCCTGTATCTTGTAATCCGAGCAACTACTTTGAAGATAACAATACACAATATATTAATCATTGTTCATTTCCTTTTATCTTGTTATGAAATTCTCTATCATTATTTTTATTGGTTTGTTTAAAAATTTTAAAAAATCTATCTATCTATCTATCTATCTATCTATCTATCTATCTATCTATCTATCTATCTAGATACTGGTAGTTTCTTCTGAAAATAGAGACAGAGAACCTAAAAAGTTTTCAATCCTTTCACACTATCTCAACTTCTGATCATGTTCATGTTTTATGTTTCAATTTACATGGGGGGAAAGAAAAAAAAGATCCTTGAAAACTTTTATATTTCCAGTAAGCAACCTCTCCCATGCCCCATTCAGTTAATCCAAACCTTTACCACTTCCCTCAAATCCCGTATCTTAGCCCTTTTTCCTTTTCCCACCACACTGCCAACCACAGGGCTATCAAGTTGAAGACCTAGCTTTCCTCTCAAAAGTAAAGTAAAACTCCATTTCCTAAGCACTCACAAAATTATCTCTAGCTGCCTCCAAAGGAGTCCCTGCCCTTAGAAGAATGAAGCCATTCCAGGTAAATAGTGCCTCTTATCAATCACAGGGTTGTGCGGGGAACCTGTTCTGTTTTATCCCGTGTACTTCCGTAACTTTACTGTTCCCTGGTCAGACACACACACACACACACACACACACACCCATTCAAATCTCTCCTATATCAAAAATTTTGCTATGATCCCCTCTATGTAGTACCTTAAATTTGTTCTTTCCATCACAGCTAAATTTACAAGTGTTGGCCAGGATATAGAGAAATTGTACAATGGGTATGAACCTTGAAAACTTTATGCTGTGTGAAGGAAGTCACAGACCACACACTGTACTACTGATTTATGTGAAATGCCCAAAATAATCCAACTAGAGAGACAGCTAGTAGATTAGCAGCTGGCAGACATTAAGGAGGCAGGAACTAGAAGTGACTGCTAATGAGGATCTTTAAGAGTGATTGCGGTAATGGTTTTATCCCCCCTGTAGATAAAGACGACTGGATTATACACCTTAAACAGGTGCATTTTATGATGTAAATTATTTCTCAGTAAAGCTATGGTATGAACTAAACAATCATGTCTAGGGCACTGTGACATGGGAAAAGAACAGATGATAATGCTCTGTGAAAGGGTCTGCAAAATAGCCGTTAAGCCAAGTAGATACTGGAAGGACTCTAAACACTGATTGACATGCTGGCATTTATCTTTTAGGGAAAAAATGCTGTGTTGACAGTGACAAGAATGGCTGGCAGAACAACTGGGCTCAAAGTGGAAAGCCCAGATGAGAGACTTACAATGGTCCATTTTAAAAAAAAAAATTTTTTTTTTAGTAAAAAAAGAAAAAACAGAACTTGGGAACTTGGGCCAAGACAGCTAAGAAAAGGAAACCAGCTATAATTTTACCTTTACAGAAGAATGCTATGTATAGAAGCTTCCTATAAAAGGGAAACTTCATATAGAAACCATCTATTTACATACTAATAGGTGTACCTTTCTTACACAGATCTCAGAAATCAGAATTTATAGAAAGCAATCAAGTCTAAGAGTAGAGTGGTAGAAAACTCACTAACTGGCCCATTAAAATAGCAGTTTTTTAAAATGTATTAAACTTTTTTTTGGTACCGGGGATCAAACTCATGACCACACACTTGCTAGGCAGGTGCTTATGCCCCTGAGCTAAATCCTTGGCCCAAATGTATTAAACTTAACAAACCAAAGATTTGTCTTCAAGAATATCAGATTATAATGTCTTTATTCTTCTCAAATGTTATCAGAGAACAGTAGTGTGAACTCCATTCTTGAATATTAAAGAATAGGAACATTTTTGGTCCTATTTTAGTCCTATTTTGAAGTGTTCTGTTCATTTGTTTGTTTTTTGGTACCGGGGATGGAACTCAGGACTGTGCACTTGCAAGGTTGGTGCTTATGCCGCTGAGCTAAATCCCCAGCCCCTCACACTAAAGTGTTTTACTGCTAGAACCAGTTTAATTTGTTTCAGTCACATTCTCCTCAAACGAAAAGCATTTAGATAGACATATATATTACAATAAAAATTTGTTTCCTATTAAAACTCTCAGAGGAAAAGACATTAGGAGTTGCCTTAAAGTTTTCAGAAACAATTCTTTTTCATTATAAAATATATTTTAAAAGGCAAATGGATCCATTAAATACCTCACCTTAGGTTTTCTGACAAATCACAAAGGTCTATCGCACAAATTCTAAGTTAGACAGATATCTGAATTGAACAGGGAGGAAAAAAATGACATGGCCAATATTACTAAATGTCCAAGTGATTATTTAAATGAATTAGAATATTAAACAGTCATTAAAATTAGGTATCAAAATGGCTTATAATTCATGGGGGAATTACACAATGGAGAAACTGCTAAATGCATGGAACTCTGTAGTATCTGTTATATTTATGGATGCAGTTTCAAAAATTAATCTTAAATCATAAAGAGGAGATCAATGATTATGTGAGCTATGTGGAAGAATTGACTGAAAAGGGCTTAAGAAATGCTTTTAGCAGTGATGGAAATGTTCTGTACCCTGATTTACTGTAGTTATCAAGAGGATGTATAGATTCATTAAAACTCATCAAATAGAGGCATATGTGGTAGCAAGTGGCTGAAATCCCAGTTACTCAGGAGGCTAAGGCAGGAGGATCTCAAGTTCAAGGCCAACCTAGGCAACACAGTAAAACACCCCATCTTAGAAAAAAAAAATTTTAAAAACCTTATCAAACTGTACTGTACACAAATTTTATCTTATTAAACTTGATTTTAGATATAAAAATGTTTGTTGACAAGAAAATGCTCATCTAATAACTGAATTATATAAAATACATTTTCACAGAAAAAGAACAGAAACATGTACAATGTTCATAGTTCTCCACCTTGCATAGTAAATAGATAATTTTAATTTTTAATAGGTTCTGTGCTTTCAAAATGCTCTAACTAGGTATGAATTTTTATGTTTTATTTGATAGTTTACTGAGAACTAGTGCTTGAAGCCTAGATTCGGTCTGAGGTTTTCATAATGTATTAATTCAATATTTGCTGCATATCTTCATACACAAACAGCATTCTGAGTGGTGCGGGGTTTGATGCCTTTACACTTGGGTGTTTCCTCAAGTTTCAGCAAGACCTGCCTCTCAAGTGACTCTGTACACAGCAAGTGTGCCAACATCACCAATCATCTGCAAACCACAAGTTTTCACAGCCTTTATACTGGAAACTGACGGGTTGTGACTATAAGAATTATTTTCATTAATGATTGTTTACCTAATACAGAAAATAAGCTTAAATTTACTACAGTGTTTAATACAGAGTACATAAAACCTTCTGACTTTATTATAACATATGAACATGTTATAAGGATTATGTGCTTGGATAACTATCTACTTGAGTTTTGCACGTTTATTTACTGAAAGGATTAAAATTTCTTCACACTACCTGCTCCTGGTACTCAGGACCAGACCATGGGTTCACATAAGTTCCCTGCCAATGAACAATGAACTACACCCCCAAGCCCACCCCTGCTTTTGATACACTCTCACTAAACTGCCCAGGTTGACCTAGACTTTACAATTCTCCTGAGTAGCTGGGATTACGGGATAGCCTGGTTTAAGGATTGAAAGTTTTTACAGTTATAAAAATAGGCAAAGAGGGGCCAAGGATTTAGCTCAACAGCCGTAAGAATGAGGTCATGAGTTCAATCCCCGATACCAAAAAAAAAAAAAAAAAAAGGTCAAAGAGTTTAAAACTCCAAAAAGCTGTGGAAAAATAAAAATCAAATACAAATCAGACACTCAAGAAAAAAGACTTCCAGAAAATGGCAAGAATGATAAGACTGTGTATTAAAAGAAAGCAGAGGTATTTTTAAGAGGCTTAATGGCAATGACTTTTACTGTAATTAAAAATTTTTAAACACACATTTTTATCATATCTCACATATGTGAACCAAAATATTCTAATTAAGAAATGATTTTGAGAAAATTATTACTATACATAAATCACTATATCTAATTATCACACTTAATATGTTGGGTTTTTTTCAAGTTTGATGTTTAGACTCATTCAAAAAACATTCAATTGTTCATAATTATAACAAAATATAAAGAAAATACATTATTTCTACCAATAATCATTAAGAATGGTAGAACAATATGGATCAATGAGAATACAGTCTCTCTAGTTGAGTAATAGTCTCAGACATCAGGAAGTTTTTAAGGCACTCAAAAATGGAAACCTGCAACACAAAATTATCAAAACTAGAGGAAAGCAAATAAATGGAGAATTCTCAATAAGTGTCATTTCCTTGACAGTTAAAAAAATATAACCAGTGAAAATATAGACTGATAGGAAAATGCCATCACCAAGCATGTATGGGTGTTTAAATTCTAGAAACATTAAGTCCATAATAAGGACTCCACTCAATTAAATCAACAATCAAACTATAGCCTGGAGACCAAATCCAGCCAATAGCCTCCTTTTATCTGACCTTGAATTAAGACTGCTTCCTACATTTTTTTAAAGACTATACACAAATAAATAAGAATTTGCAACAGAGGCATTCTGTGGCCACAAAGCTTCAAATATTATCTAGCCCTTTACAAAATGTTTGGTGACCTCTAAACTAAATAATTCATAAACAGATGAAATAGGTCATGGTGGTGGCTCTGCTCCAGAGGTTTAAATGTGTACCATGACATCATGGTATATTAGAAGTGGAAGAAAACTCCAGGATCATTTTTCTCCCCATACATCACTAAAGAACTAAGACCCAGAGATTCCTGTGTTCCAGGGCAACTGTGTCTTGGGTCCCATGCCCTTTTAAATCCTGTCAAAGCAATAGTTCCTTTCTCCACTAACGGAGCAAACTGCAATAAAAGTGAGACACAAGAAAGCAAGTAAACATATTCTCCAACACTCCACTGAGCCATTTTTATACACAACTAATCAACTAAACAAAGAGAGTCACTCAGCTCAGCATCAAGGGTAATTTTCTATTTTCCCAGCTTCATCTGCCTCTATTCTACCCACATATTCCCCTTACTAAGCAAATGAATTTACTTAGCATTATTGAAAAAGCCCCTTGTTCTTTTTATCCTAAGAACTTTGGTTCCTGAAGTTTCTCTCTGATGGACAAACCCTCCCTTATTCACCTCTTGCAAATCCTTACCATCCTTCACAGTTCAATTCAACACTTATGAAAGATACCTTCAAGAAATTTATAACTCACAATGAAACACATAACATGAAAGGAAAAAATATCCTGAAAGTTCAGGTACACAATACATAGAAAAAAAAAATCTCGAAAGCTGTAACAAACAAAATGGTAGAAATTTCAAGGAGTAAAATATCACCCTTGGTGGAAATGTTTAGGTACAGTTTTAGAAAAGACTTGAGTAAGATGCTAAAGGACAGAGAACAAAATGGCATTCCAGACAGTGGAAATGGAATAAGTAAGGATACAAAGTGAACAACTTGTTATGATAGAGATTTTTACTGCCTTTTTGTTGCTCTAGATTTGATTATAACCAAATAATATGATGAAATACAGAGTGCTCTTAATTTCTATTTTTCTTTTGGTGCTAGTGATTGAACCTGGGGTTTCCATGTTCTCTACCAATGCACTAAATTCCCAAACCCAAAATGTCCTTAATTTCTAAGGTGCTTTGCCCACTCATATGACTGAATAGGAAGTTACACCAACCAGAGATCTTAATATGCTAAGTTGGTGCTCAATATTCAAATTAGGTGGTCTTTTCTTACATAGATTTTCAGATAGCCTTTGGGAACATAAAAATACAACACTGCAAAACCAAATATGAATTCTGTGCAGTTAAGGTTGTATTCTGTCTTTTCATAACACCCAGACAAAAAAAAAAGGCTCAAAATTTTTCATCTGCTGATTATTTTGGTTTCTTTCATTCCATGGACAGCAATGGGCCTAAATCCAGATGCTATCTAAATACCTGCAAAATTAAAAATATTTGAATATGATATACATTTCACTGAAAATACTCTTTCATACGTGCAGAATTAAAAATATTTGAATATAGTATATGTTTCACTGAAAATATTCCTTTTCCAAAAAAAATTCCTTTTCTTCATTTATAATTATACAGAGTAGTAACAAATAAAAGTAACACTAATTTAAAGTGTGATAAAACAAAGTTATCAAATCCTTAAACTATTTTAAAACTATCTTTGAAATAATGCTTAGCAAGTAAATCAAACCTTTACTGTTGCCTAAACATACACATACAAGACAGTCATTTTTACTAAATATAGCTTAAGAGAGGAAAAATTACATAATTTGATACTCAGAAAAGTGCCATTTGTTCACCTTTGCATTCCACACAATTCCTAACACAGAGTGGGTGCTTTCAAGTCATTCACTGAGATGGGCAGTCAGAGAGCAAATGTTATTTCTGCTCTCCATATGACTTCCCTATATTTCAAAGGTGTGAGTCATCAACTTTGGCAATAAGGCCAGAACTTACACCACTACAAATGCTTGACATATTTCAAGAGCTCTCTCAAATGAGAAGAGATGACATTTCCTAATTCCACAAGCATAAGAAGATACATTGTTTTACTGCTGTGAATTTGCTATATTTAGATGGCTTTGATTTGAATTATTCGTGTATGTACAAATAGAACCTTGAAGAGGTCCACAGACTTGCTCCTGACAGTCTAGAAACAAAAGCCACTATTCAGATAAAAGACGACATGCTACTGGAATCTGACAGGCTGGTAATTTACTGCATTTTCTGCACATCTGAATTTATAGGCCTCAATAGCCATTAAGCAAAATTAGTTTCATGATGTCAGCCAAAAGCCTCATGGGCAACACTTTTATGTCATTAAAAAAACTACCATCTTCAATCTGTTTGAATCTGTGTTTGCTCATTAGAAGTGAATGAGGAGAGAAATTTTAATTGCATTCCTGCTCTGTCAATGTTTAGTGTATCTCTGAACTACAATGAATTCCTACACCTCCTCCTTTTCTCATGTCGAAAATAATTTAGATATAATGGAAGAAACAGTATCAGACAGTACATCAATTCTCTATCCAAAATGGAGCAATTTCAAAAACACAAATATGATCTCAATACATATTTATCCAACTTAAAAAGCAAGTATTGGAAAAATACGTCATCTTCTACTGTTCCTACCTGTTAATCTCTGAATCTACTAAATGCTCTTGTGCACTTACACCTTTGCAAATGTTACTTTCCCCTCCATTTAGAATCTCTTCCTCAAAGCTATGGCGAATTTCTACTCCTTAAAGAAATCTTACCTGGTTTTCTAAAAAGGACTCATGCAATTCTTGCTCTATGTACCTTTTACACACTTCCACTAAGTACTTCTCCAACAGTATTCTCTCTCTTACAGAGGATTCTAAACTCTCCACAGAAATGACAGAACATCTCTTAGCAGTAATATTTAGATGGTACACAGCAGCACATATTAAAGTCAAGTGCTGATCTACTTCTGTAATGTACTCTGTTGAACTGTCACTGCCTTAAATTTCGTCAGCTCTAAAGAACCTGCTGGTGACCCCTAATCTACTACCATTAAAGCCTACCAACTAAATAGGAAAGCTTGATACAGAATAAAGAAGGAAGGGAACCTTTAAGACCAAATCTAGTGCTTCAACTCTTTGTCAAAAGAACTGAAGATATCATCTGTACCACTGGCCCGAGGTCACAATTATGCTTTCACAGTTATGCAGACAATAAACAAAGCAGCAAGAAAGATCCTGATCCTTAAGTACTAGAGAAGAAAAAATGAACATGTTTTTCTATTTTCTATGATTGCTCTCAGCCTCTGATAAAATGAGTGCTAAACTTGATAATGTGGACAAAAACCTTCAATGTGATACTTTATAGAGCATATGACTCAAATATTTTTTCTTTATGTTAAAGTTTCAACTAGGCACATTAGTGCTCACTTGTAATCCCAGAAAGACTGAGGCAGGAAGATTGCAAATTCAGGCTAGGTTGAGCAACTTAGCGAGACCCTGCTTCAAAATAATAAATAAAATGGGTGTGGTAGCACACACCTGTAATCTCAGCATTCTGGGAGGCTGAGGCAAAAACTCAAGCCCACCCTGAACAATTTAGCAACTTAGCCAGACCCTGTCCCAAAAATAACAACAATAAATAAAAACAAAATTCCTGTGAAACCAAAGTCTCCGTAACAGGACCACAGTGACCAGTGAATGCTAGCTGGTGCCTTGTTCAGGAAGAAAGGTATCACTAAGAATGAGCACAGTGATTAACTCAAGCAGAGAGAAAAATGTAATAATGAGAAGAATCAGTTAATTATAAATAGCATGTCTAATTATAAATTTTGCTAAGGGCTTCAGATACTTCTAATTAATTTTACTGTATATTAATTATAATTAGAACACTACGAGGAATTTTCTAATCATAGGAATTTACCTTGTATGTAAAATCAAAGTTTAAATTATCATTATAATTTAATAATTAAATGTTTGATAATGTATAATAATTTTGAAAGTCATCAATAAAATACAATAAAATCAAGTTATTCAAAACCCTATGAAAGAAGTGACAGCATGACAATCGTCTTAGCTTACTGTCCAGCAAAGAACTTATCCTCCAGTCATAATGTCAGGAATTTTAGAGAGACATAAGATTAAAATGTTAAAAATAATGATACAATAGCTGCACAAAAAAAGCTTATCTAATTTCAACACTGTCCCATTAATTCACCATTAATCTATAATAAAATAATGCTATGCTATATACTAATACAAAATTCTAGACAGTGACAAAATTTCAACCGAAAAGCAGCATGTATTTATTTATGAGAAATTAAAGATGATCTTCATTTCTTTATTAAATTAGAAACTTAGAATTTAGATCACAATATATCTTAATTATAATGAAAGCTCACTTCTTTAATCTTTGAAGCAATGTTGCAAAAAATCTTGGCTATTAACACTATCCTATCATATGAATTTAAACAGATAGTATATTCAAAGACTAGGTAATAGTGCCTGAAACTATCATTTATTGTGTACCTACACATCCTGTTAGACAGAATGTAAGGTTCTTTACATACACTGTTAAATTTCATAACCACCCTACAAGGTGGGTAGTATCACCTTTACTTTCCTAATGATGAACCGACACTAGATAATAACCTTGCAAAGGTCAGTTATAAAGTGGCAGAATAAAGATGCAAACTCTTAACTGACTGCTCCACAGTCCTGTGCTGGGTTCAGTACCCCACTGACCAACAATGGAATCAAAGCAAGCCAAGGGAACAGTGAAGATAGTAGTATATCAGCTATTCTACATGGGTAAACTTAGGGCTACAACCCACTGTAAATAAGATCATCTGGAAATCTAAGGCAACAACACAACTTAGTAATCATGACCCAGATGTGGGAAATCAAGGACATTGTTAGCTAAGAGGCTATAATAAAATTCTATCTTCATTAAACTCACTTCGATACAAGTGACAAAATTACTAAAGAGTTGCAGAAGTAGTTGAATTCAATCAGGGCAAATGGTTAAAAATAAAAGAGAGCTTAACTAAGAGAACTGAATAATAACTTTCCTCCAACTTTCATGAATATATATAACAAATTAAGCAAAAAAAATGCTGTTGATTTTTTAAAAAGCAGGTACTTTGAATCATTCAGAAACAATGAACTACATAAACTGCTATGTAAAAAATCACTACACAGCTAACAAAGTCATACAACAAGCATCTGACAAGCAAATTAATGGCCAGGCACAGTAGGCACCTGCACATGCCTGCCGTCCAAGCTACTCAGGAGATGGAAGCAGGAAGATCATAGATTTGAGCCTAGCCTGGGCAACTTGCAAGAACCTGAAAAAAAAAAAAAAAAAAAAACATAGAAAGAGGTAAGGATATAGTTCAATGCACCATGGGTAGCAAAATACCAGTAAGGGGGCTGGGGGCTGGGAGGGGATGCTTAGATAAATGAAGATGAAAAGTGAAAATGAGGAAGGGAAAAATGGAAGACTCAACCTTTCTCCAAGATCCTTCTCACCAACATGTACAGGTTAAACATCCTTGATTTGAAAATCCTATTCACATCACCTCCTATTGACAAGTCATACACAAATACAATGAGCTGCAAATTGCTGTGTTAAAATTACCTTCAGACTCATATAAGGCATATATGAAACAAATGAATTCTGTGTTTAGCTTTGGGTCCCATCTCCAAAATATCCCTTTATATATATGCCAGTATCTCAAAATTTGAAAAAAATCCAAGCTCCAAAACACCTTTAGTTCCAAGCATTTCAGAAAAGGATATTCAACCTGCAGTACTTGCTCTTGAAGTTCTATTGGTTTTATCAAAGAGCTTTTTCCTTGCAAAATAGTGGCTACGAGACTGGGCAAGTTAAGACTAGGGTGACTGCCTCTTCCCACAGACAACTAGCCTATAATTTGAATGTACTATTATCTTAGATGTGAGTTAAAAAAATAAATAAATAAATAACTGCCTGCCATACTTCTTAAAACTATCAGTTTGTAGGAATGCACTGATTCTGTATAGGAACACTATGTACAATACACGCAAATTAAACAAGCAAATTTGTAATTTTTATTTCACTTGTGAAAATACTAGCCATGTAACAGTTTTTGAAGCACTACAGTTTTTAGTGAACTATCAAAAGAAGATCTACCTTTCTTTGGCATATATGGATTACATAATGCATAAGTAAAGGCTAAATGAAACAGTCCACAGAAATTCTTGTCTCTTATGCAGCAAGGAATTCAATAGTCCAGCCAAGAATCTATTTCAAACTATAATTTATACAACTGCAAATCACATTTAATTACAGCTACTTGTTACATCTTTAAAGTTTTTGAAAAATAAAATCTTTCTCTTTGTGGATACTGTAATGCATTTTAAACTCTATTGTGAAATATAAGCTTAAAGCAATTTATGTCTTTACAATTTATGTCTAGGAATGTCAATACCACTGCACAGTTATCTACTGCAATAAATACTGTAAGCCCTTTTGAAAATCACATTGCTGGGCTGGAGATTTAGCTCATTGGCTTAAGCACCTGCCTTGCAAGTGCAAGGTCGTGAGTTTGATCCCCGGTACCAAAAAAAAAGAAAAAGAAAATCACATTGCCAATTCTCCTTGACCTCACAAAATACACATATCAAAAACTGAACCAGAAAGCAAATAAATCAAGATACACCCGAAATGTTATTAAATAACCTGAAGATCAAATCTGGGTCAAACAACGAAAGAACCTAAATCTCTGCCCAAGGTGGAGTCTGTTGATTCACTCATGGACCATTCACAGAAAAAGGACATAGTTTAGGCCAAGAGAAATGCATTTTGCTCACATGGACGGCTTCAGTCCAAGGATCCTGCTTTCCCCACACTCATCTTTTCTTGATCTGCAAGAAACAACTGTAGCTCTGCTGAGCCTCTTTATTGGTTTGTTTTTAAAGAGCTCTATCTGCTTAAATAGAACTTGCCTAAAAGCATTGCAGTACTCTCTAGTGGGATGACAAGTTGTATTGGCAGAAAATTAACTGTGTTCAGTTAGGTAACAAGAGGAAGAAAGCAACCTATAATAGTTCTGAAAATCTGAGGGAATGCAAACATTTCCCCCAATGAAATGAAAGTAGTTTAGTACCATGTATATCAAATGGAAATGCAAAGATTTAGGGCGCTCTCCACGATCTTCCTATAGTTTTTCTGTGAAGTCCCTGAATTGGCATTCTCTATGGAACTAAAAGTCATGAAAGAATATAAATCACTTCTGAAGCACTCATTGAAGAATTAAAAAGAAAAAAACTTTTATGTAATAAGGAGAAATTCTTTAAAAAAATATTTCAAAATATATACAGGTCCCAAGTTGTATATAATTTAACAAAAGTAGCACTTACCAAACATCTTTGTGCTTATAACTATGAGCTTCTTGGAAGAATGACACATGTGGAAGCAAGTCATATTCTAACTGGACACAACAGACCTAGATTCCTCACATTCAACCTAGGAGAGCAGGGGGCTTCTGAATACGAGTATGTCTAGACTCAGAACTGTTCACTGTCAACCAGGGGCCTTCCAACATTAGGACACACCAACATAGATCACTGGAATGCGAATTTTCATAATGAGATTCAACTCCACTTGGTAAAGGGTCTATGAGCTTTTATGAAAGTAAGTTTTTCTACCTACAGCAGCACTTATCTAGGAGATATCAAAAAACAATTTCACTACAATGGTACCCATTTTAACCAATCATACATAGATTTAAGAAATCATTCTATCCTATCCATAATGCTATATTTCAATCTTTAACTATAATCACATTTACACACTTTGCCCTCAGCCTTGCTGCTTTCTAGTTCTAAAAACTGACTTTTTTTCCTTGACAATTTCTCAGTGTATTTCTTTATATTTCCTTGCATGGATGGGGGGAAAAAAAACTTTTGTTTTTTTGTTTGGTTGGTTTGTTTTGTTTTTTGGGGGAGGGGGTTGTTTGTTTTGTTTTGTTTTTTTGCTCCACTGGTTTTTGTTATAGTGTTTAACATACAACATTTCAAGAATGCTTTCATTTCACTTTTCCTTTCCAAAAAACAAAAGCAAACAACAACAAAACCCAAGTAAATAATGGCCTTGGAGCTAGTATTAATCTGCAGCACAACTACCCTTGTAATACAGGCTGGGAAAGCCCATAGGTCTAACTGTTAGGTCATACCACTTGTGTGCCCGAAAATCTGCCATATAATCGGAAGCGCATCAGTAAGCACAGCAACCCTCTGAATGATGAACGCTGATCATGACCAGTGCAGTGCAGGAGATAAGACAGCTGATTTTTAAAAAGCAACAACCCTTTTTATCCTCCTTCTGCTTACTACGTATATAGTCCTCTGTCAAAGAAATATGAGAAAATCAGCTGCCCTATTAGGTCAGATTCAGCTATTAAGTACATTCCAAGCCTTCCCATCCCCCCTCCACAGAAAATGTCCCTGACAACAGAATGTTACTGTGGGCTTTTAAATAAAGGAATAACCCTATCTCAAATTTTAAAAAGAAAAAGAGGCTGGAGATGCAATGAGACTAGCCCAACACAAGGTGACTGGTCCATAAAGAATAAGGTAGTGCTTTTAAGAATAGTAAAGAAGAGAGCTGGGGATAAAACTCAGTTGTGGAGCACACACTTACCCTGTGTGAAATTTAATGTGATACCCAGCACTACATAAACAAATTAATAAAGAACAATTTGACATTACCAACAAACTTTACCTTTTTATTACAAATTCAGCTTATCCTGGAAATAGGTGGGTGTAAGCACAGTAATTATTTTTCTAACTTCCCTGATGGACAAAAGGCAACCTTAAGAGTTCACGTGTGAAGTACAGGATCCTCTTTTTCTACCCAGGTTACAGAGTGTCTGCAATTCAACCGCCAGGAAATCATCCTTTTCAATTATAACACTCTACGCTCCTGGCATTTTCTCCTAAAATACCCTAGAAGACAATTTGAGAAGTACTCATTTAGACATTATTGCTGCTTTGATGGCAATTAGCTCTTTGCTTGCCTTCCCTAGCTACAGTTACCTGCACCCCCACTTTGATAAAAAGAACCAGGGCAAAAACAAGGTCTGAGAATCTACTTTTATCTGACCTGGAAGTTAGACTAAAAAGAGATCAGATGCTTTGCCAAAACTAGTTAATAAAGCCAGAACCAGAATCAAGAGTTTAAATGTTAAGAGTTTTAAGATAATCTTCATATATTTTTACTTTAGATACACTCTACAAAATAAATAAACCTTATATAACTTTTAAAATCATAGACATTTCAAGCAAGACTCTTCCTCTTTTTTCACTACAGTGGGGCAAGCATGGCTAACAGATATATTTAATACATCAAAGACAGTACAACCCACGCTTCCTTCTGAGACCCCTGCCACCAGGAAGGAAAAGCTCTAACTCCTTGTTATGTAAACCTTTTAATATTGGAAACCTAACAATCCTCTCCAACCTCATCCTTTATCACATCACTTTCCACATCCTCATTCACCAGCTGTTTCTACCGAATGTTTGCAGAGCCCAGTATTTAACATTCCCTCCTCATACATCCATAGCTTGACTCATTTCTTCACACACTGCTCTCTCCCCTAAACTGTTTGGTAGGTTGGGCTCAGGTCCTTCTCTTGGGAATACCTCCTGACATCTTTCCTCTGAGATCCCTAAACACAGCCTTCCTTAACCCGCACCAAGTCTGAATAAGGCTCCCTCCTTTATACCAATCTCCTATCAAACTTCTCAAAGGGCTACTGTCAATTACAAAACTAGTTAGTAACTACCACATTATAGATACCAAAATGATCGTTATGTGTCCATTCTGTGTTCTTCATATAACACCTGTTTTTCTTTTACTAGTTTATCTAAAAGCTTACCTATACTTTCTATTAGCCTGATAGTTTTAAGCATATTTGCAATATGGATACTAGCTTCTGAAAAGGGAATCCAACTGAGATTAAATACACAAGAAAATTTTCCACGTAGAGCTTAATGAGTTCATCTGACCACAAAAATAAACTTTAATAATGCCGCGAAAGTAAATTTCCTTAAAAAGAACTTAAAATGTTAATTAATCTATTTGGGAAATATACCAGCTTCTGAATGATTAAAAAGTTAAAATATTAAATCACTCTGTATCATTCTTTTAAATAGAAAATGATATCCACTGTAGCAGAGAACAGCTGCCTTAAGAGTTCACAGTTAGAATCTGAGCCATTCAATTCTCTTTTCCCTGGATCTTGCCAGGCAAGATAACTATTAAAGGATACATTAAAACCTGATAACCATACTTTGCAAAACTCTGTTCCTACCATGGATTCATGTAGAAGTTACACAGCAACCTCATGTCATTAGAGTGAAAAGCAAAAGGAAGTTTCAAGCAAAGCAAAATCCAAGACCACAGCCAGTGATAGCCTCAAGCTGGCTGCAACCCCATATACAACAGAGTGTTTAATACTAGGGAGAGGGGTTCCACTATATCACTTGGTATACCTTGACTCAGTGATGCCAGCTCTAAAACCAAACTTTCCACTCTAAAACCAAACTTTACTCACAACTAGCACTATAAAATACAGGCTGCAAATAAAAACATGAGCAACCTTGAACCTGAAAATGAAATTTCAGCCAGGCATGGTGACACATGCTTTAATTCCAGAAGTCAGGAGGCTGAGGCATAGTGAATTAAAGGCTAATCTGGGTCACACACTGAAACCCTGTCTCAAAATGAATGAATAAATTTCTGGCAAAATTATTTGCCTTAATAAAAAAAGTTAGTGAAGCTAATACTAATTATAATTTAATGACATCTACCATATTTACATGAGGAAGTATACGGAAAGTAGAAAATCGAGTATTCTATACATTATAGTGAAAACAAAAACCTAACTAGATTTGAAATTTAGTATAAAAATACAAACTCAACAAGGTATTACATTTTAATCCCTTACTTTCACCTCTTCCCTGCTACCCATCACCTGTTTTAAATGTTCTCATGCAGAGGAAATAGTAATAATGCCACTTTTCTTCCAAAGACAATCAAGTTTTAGTAAACTTTGGTGAGTACAACAGTGAAAGATAGAAACTCAACCCAAATGTCACTTACCAAATAACCATTTAAGAACTGTATAGATCTTCCTCGGAATGTATTTTCCATTTATCATTTTTAAATATACTAAAATAATTAAAAGTCTTCATATGGGAGACTGGGGCAGGAGGATTTCCAGTTTGAATCACACATGAGACCATGTCTCAAATTAAGAAATAAAAATGGTTGGGGTTGTAATGTGTAGTACTGATGAGGGAAAAAAACTGCACATGTAAACAAACAATAACTTCCAAATTAATATATCATGCGAGACTCTCTTAAACAGACACTGAAAGCACCATCATGCCATTTTAGAAACAACTTCCTAGTAGTTCTCAGTAATTGTGATATTTTACACTACTTTTATTTTCATATAAATGCTATTGTGACCCCTTTATACATGAGTATTCAACTTTGCCAGATGTTTCAATAGTTCTTTTCACCAACATGTGCACCAAGCACCTTCTTAGAGCCCTCCATTGGATCCACATAGGAGTCTCAAAGTAGGCCTGCATGGCAAAGCTTATCTAAACAGCCATGCCCATTCTGTTACAAAGTCAGCCCTCTCTTGCAATTACACTTTCTGCCATTTCAATTACTCCAGGCCCATTGGAGTCTGGAATATTAAATAAAATTTTCCAGAAATAAAAAATGCAAAAATTTTAAGCCATGTACTATTTTGAGTACCAGGATGAACCCTCAAACCTTCCCACTCCTCCCAGTATACTCTTGTCCAGTGTACCCTCACTCTGTGTACTTCCCCCATTAGATCTATAATAGTCATTGTGGTATTCAGCCTGGCTGTGCCAACCTCAGTGCTTGTGTGTTCCAGTAACCCATGTTATGCAGGAAGGGCCACAAAATAAAGAAAATGGTGTGCATATACCAGTGAAAAAGTGAAGGTCTCCAATTGATAAGGAAAAGCAGTACACACAGGTTTCAGTACTGTTTAGGCTTAGACATCTACTAGGGTTGTTGGAAAGATTAGCCCCCCATAAGAGGGATGACTGTGCATGCTGTCTGTGGCAGCTTCAGCTCTGTACCAGCAGAAGTTAGTGGTTGTAACAGAGAATATCTGGTTCTTTACAGAAAAAGTTTGCCAACATGGGGTCTTTTTTAAAATACTCTGGATAAAATTTCCTTATCATTAACTTCACTGTCCATCTATGAAAGGAAGGTGATAATGCTTACAGAATTTCTTAGAGATTCTTGTAATATGGAATTAACTTTTTAATATTTACACTATTTGGAGTACACATTAAAAGTACTTCCCTGAAATACTAAAAAAAAGCAGAGCTAACTCAGCCCAGAAGGGGAATAGATAGGTAGAATGGGACTTGCAATCCTAGTTTTTTGAGGATTTTCACAGTGGCTGCACCAGTCTACATTCCCACCAACAGTGGAAAGGTATTCCTTTTTCCCCACAGCCCTGCCAACATTTGTTATTGGTTGATTTTTCTTAAGACATATTTATTATGCTAAAGAACAGATTTTAATTTTCCATTTTACCAAAACACTAAAATAGCACACAGCATAGTAATTTAACACACAATACAAATTGATATATGCAATCATTCCTAAAATCACTATTTTTAGCTTCACTTTGGGAGTCCTTAAAAACAACACTCTTAAGTGGTGGCCTTTATTAAAGTTATCAACAAGTTACTTCAAGAAAGTCTTAGTGTAAAAAGAGACCTCAACTCTTTGGATCTGGGAACTTTTGTAAGGGAAAATAATTTATGTGCCTCTCTATAGCTGAGCAATAGCAGAGTCAAGCTCCTTTTTACTTAGGGTAACACTGCTAGGAATCCTAGTTTGAGAAAATTATTCTAAATTTAATATTGCAACTTTCACCATAGGGCCTCCATTGAAACTGCATTTCAAGTAGAAAGAAGTGTAAAAAACCCAATTTTGCTGCAGACCAAAATTAATCTACAAAACATAGAAATAGTAACAGCTCACCATGAACTCAGCAAGGCTTCATGAAAGTACAGCAGATAAACTTTACAAAGATCCACTTCCGGGCTGGGGATTTAGCTCAGTGGCATAAATGCCTGCCTGCCAAGTGTCAGGTAGGGAGTTCGATGCCCGGTACCAAAAAAAAAAAAAAGATCCACTTCCATTTGATGACAGGACACCTGAAGACACAGACAGTACCTGAGGCAGTGGACCTTTAGATTGGGTATTAGAGATAAAGAACTTAATGGTAAGCCATGTTCCCAGCTGATATTATACTGGATATATCACTAATCTCCTGAAAGGGTATTCCAATTCTTGTTTAACAATTATAATTTAAAACATGCTCAAAAATTTCCTACTGCATTACCTAGCTTTTAGCAAGTTTATACTAGACTTAGAAAGTCTGTCTAACTGTACAAACCAAAGCAGGCACTGAATGGCTGCACTGTTGGCACCCAGATTTAATGCAAAAAAAAAAAAAAATCATTCTAAGACAACTTTTAAAATTCAGTTACTATTTTTATTGTTCTGCTTGTACCTTAACTATGGCCTACTGGATTTGCCAATGTCAAAGGTTATAGAGCCAACAACCCCAGTGTGATCTGAAGACCATTTGAAGTAAAATTTATACTTGAAAGCATGTTCCTGTAATCTGTCATCTGCTCTGAAAGCACAGGCATTAGCTGGTCGAGGTGGTTGGTCACATCTTGTCTCGTTCTTCAGGAGGCTTCAAGGATGGATGTGCAGTGAATCAGGCAGCAGGGAAAACAGGCAGGACAGTTCTAACTCAGAGCCTGGCCCCTCAGGAACAGCCCTCACTGGCTCACCCTTGAAACTCTCACTTCCCAGTTGTAGGAGGCCTGGCCACACTGACACCCAGGGATCTCTGTTGGAGCACTGTCCTCTGTGGCTGTCCATGGCTCTGGGTCCTCTTCCTGGCCAGTTCCTCTGTACAGCTTCCCTAATAGTGTGGGACAGCGCGGCAAAGTATTCTCCCACAGGGACAGATGCAAGGACCTGGGACAGATACACAACCTTGCTGGGAACCACTGCCAGGGCTGAATTTCTTCCCATGGATCCCTTCAAATACAGAAGCACCCTGTCACCAGTGGGAGGCAGTAGGCAGGCCTCACTCAGACCATCTTTCCTTTCCAAGGACAGCGCCTCACTCTGTGCATACACTGCAGGTGTATTCAGCTGGGAAGGGCAATGTGCAGGCCAAGGGCTCCCCTCCTGCGTGTTCCTCTTGAGGCTACGTAACAGTCTGTCCCAGTCCCCTCCTCCTTTCCCCTTCGCTTTGGTCATGCAGGTGCCAAGGGCCTCTCTTCTGTCCCTCATGCTTTCTGTTCTTAGCGGTGGTGTGCCTAGGGCCGCCTCTGTAGGGAGGGGATGGCCTTCAGTGGATCTCAATATGAACCTGCAGGCACATGTTGAGCATCACACAAGCCACAATGTAGAGAAAGGGGAAGGTGATGCGCAGCCGCCAGGCCAGATCAAAGAGGAAGAGCAACCTGAGAGTCAGCCTCTTGCAGAAGACCCCATAAGAGCGTGAGAGCCAGACAGCCAGGTCCGACAGAACTGCCGCCATATAGAGATGTTCTCCGTGTCTCCCGCCCTCCCCCCCACCCATCCCTCCCTTCCACTCCACATCTCCCTGGGCCTCCACCCCAGCCTCTGGTCCCCACTCTGTGAGCTCAGGCATTGAGGGAGGCAGGCGACAGCGTGACATCACAAAAGCCCCTCGGTTGATTTCTCCATGGCAGCCATTCTTTCAGGAGTGAGATGGAATCCAATGTTATTTTAATTTGCACTTCTCAAATGACCAGTGATGTTGAATGTTTCTTCATGTATTTATTTGCCTTTTTTATTTCATCTGAGAAGTGCACATTCATCTCAGATGTCCACTTTTGGGTTGGGTCTTTGAATTTGGGGGGTCCTGTAAAAGACATATTTCTATGTTTACATTTCCCTTTCTAGTGCTAGTGCCCTTTAGAACTTCTAAAGGTTCAGTATGTGTTCTGAGTTAAAACTTCACACTATCAAAAAATCCTCCACCAGACAGATATACGTAAGAATTTTTTGGTAACAAAGATGCTTATTCTCTGCCACTTCTATCCTTTTACAGTTAGTATATATTTATCAATTTAATCTTATTCACACCTTCCTTTTACCTGTTTACCTTCTTTTGCCTAATTCCTTTAGTTATACCATTTATAAGTTTTGCCAGGAAAAAAACTTGACCCTAATTTTGAAGTTTGACAGTTTTTGCTGTTTTTGTGATGTTAGGGGTCAAACTCAAGGCCTGTGAATGCTAGAAAAGGACTGTACTATTGAGTTATCCTTCAGCCCACTATTCAACTTTTTAATTTTAAGCAAAGAATAAAAAGCTGTGGAGTAAATCAACTCTTTGAGTCAATAAATAGCTGTGTCACTGCTATTTAGTCGGATGACTTAACTTTTCTGAGCTTTGGTTTCCTCATTTGTAAATGGGAGATAATATCCCTATCATCAAGGAATATTTTTCAGATTAAAAGGGGAAAAAGAAAACTAGGCTAGTTGGTAAACAGTATTTGATAACTGTTGGTTATATAAAAATTTTTTTGTTATCAAAGTAATGAGCTCATAGGCCAGTTCACAACTCTTGTTACCCACAGCACTACAGATACTTCCTAATTCTATCCTCAATTCAATAAATGCATACAGATGACATTTCTTTTATATCTTGTTAGCATTTACTAATTGTATTAAATATTGTTTTTATCTATTTATTTGTCCTATAGATTGAACTCCCAGGGCCTCTGAGCTATGAGATGTGATCAAATTATACAGTGAAATTATTAAACATTATTTCATGAAAGAATAAAACAAAATTTAATATATAAGAGAATACAACACTGCATATTATTATCTTCACAGTAGTTACTCAAAATACAAGACATAGGGGCCCTTTACCTCAGTGGCATAAGCGCCTGCCCTGCAAGTGCAAGGTCACGAGTGCAATCCCCCATACCAAAAAAAAAAAAGATATACACCAAAAAGATTTATACAAAACAGAAACATAATAAAACAAATCTTTCAGCAAACTATGATAAATTAGTAGTACAAATAAGACCAACTAGGATATATACTGGAATTTTTTTAATGAAATTTGTAATTTGAGGAAGTATATGAACTTCTTCCTATTTTCTACTTATCTTTTCTATTTTGCTTTGTGTTTCTCACATAAGAGAAACCATGCAATATTTGAGCTTATGTCTGATTTATTTCACTTAACATTATATTCCAAAAATAGCCCAATCAATCAATGATCAAATGAATTGAACAAACATTTCTCAAGTATGAATCAGCTAGGCACAGTAGTGTATCCTTGTAACACCAGCACTATAGTAGGCTGAGACAAAAGGAAAGTTCAAGCCCAGGTTGGGCAACTTAGCAACTTAGATCCTGTCTCAAAATGAGACAAAAAGAACTGAGGATTTAGTTTAGCGCAAAAACCCTGGGTTCAATACCTAGTACTGCAATACCAAACCAAACAAAACACAACCCAAATGGCCAGTAAGTATATGGAAATATGTTCAGCATCTTTTGCCATTAGAAAAATGGAGCAAAATAAAAGCAACACTGATTCCATCTCACTTCAATCAGAATGACTATCATTCAGAATACAAAAAACAAATACTAGTGAGAATGTGGGGTAAAAGAAATGCTTAATACACTGCTGGTGGAATATAAGCCAGTACAGCCCCTATGGAAATCATAATGGATTGCTCCTCAAAAAACTAAAAATGTAATTACCTTATGATCCAGCTATACCACTCCTTGGTACACACATGAAAGAATTAAAGTCATATTATAGGAATACCTTGAACAAGAAAGGAAAATATAAAGATCAGAGCAGAAATAAATGAAACTCACACACACACACACACACACACACACACACAAAAAAAAAAAACAGAACACACACAAAACAGAACTCAAAAAAAAAAAAAAGAATCAAAGAGCTGGTTCTTCAAAAGAATAAAACAAACAAACTCTTAGCCAATATTCTAGGCTTCCATATGAATTTTAGGACTGTTTTTCCTAGTTCCATCAAGAATGTCATTAGAATGTTGGAGTAGCACTGAATCTGTAGATTGCTTTTAATAATAAAGTTATTCTTTTTAACAATATTAATTTGGTGATTCATGAACATGGGAGAACATTGCATCTTCTCACGTCATCTTCAGTTTCTTCAATGTTCTGTATTTTTTTTTTGTAGAGGTCTTTTACTTCCTTAGAGTCCCAAGTGTTCTTTTTGTTAAACTATTGCGAATGGTATTATTTACCTGATTTCTTTCTCAGCTAGTATATTATTGGTGCATAGAAACATGGACTTTTTAAAAATTCTTTAGTTTTTATTATTATTTTATGCGTGTGGTGCTAGGGATCAAACCTGGGGCCTTAGGCATTCAAGGCAAGAATTCTACCACTGAGCCACATTCCCAGCCCCAAAACATGGACTTTTTAGTGTTGACTTTATATTCTGAATTACATTCTTCAATTTTATTGGAGGAGGCATTATGAAGTATAATGGACATCTGGCCTACAAGATTTGGGCAGAGAAGAGCTGGTACACAAGGCCATGAAAGATAAATTTCACAGTTCATGGAGATATTCTAGTATCTCTGTAATGCCCTAGAAGGAAGTAACATTTGACTTCAATAGAAAGCTTACAGTATATTTCAAGAAAGGAGCTGCTACATTTCATCTAAACACAGCTACAAGCAGAAATGCGTTACTGATTTGAAATAGGACAGTGACCATGCTGATAATGATCAATAGGTGTAGTAACTTCACATTATTTGAGATTTCTTACATGCCAGGCAGTACCCTGAGTGTTTTGTATTTGTTATTAATCCTCTCAACAACCCTATGAAGTGAATATTTTTATACTTCTTGACAAATGAAAAAAAAATTGAAGGTTGGCAGAGCTAGATTTCAAACCTAGATAAGAGTAAAAATTTTAAACATCTAGTAACACAGCAACAAATTAGGTGCTGACAATAAGATACCTAATATTTCAGCAGTCAGAGCTATTTGGGTATCTGTGTGGGAAGTGGAGCATCATATTCTTTCAATTGTACAAGCTAAAGCAGGAAGGATATAGAAAAAGAAAGGATTAAATCTCATGGTAGCAATTCTTGAGTTTTCAAATATTAAAATTCATGACACTACCAAATTGAACATGGCCAGTTTGGGGCATAATTAGAATGCTCCAGAGTAAAAGCCCCTCACCTGTTTCCCACCTGACACAGAGTGACGGATGAGGGCCTTAGAAGCTGAAGCTACGTGCCATCATTATGTTCCACACACCTCTACAGACATGTATAGGCCTACAAAGCATGCTCAGGACACCAGCTGCACCTCTACACTGCCTTACTTTCCTCAAAGGAGCATATTAGAATGAAAATGAGAAAAAGAGGTATAAATTATATCCATATCAAGCAAGTCAATATTAGTATTTATTGAACAATGGTATTATGCACCAGTCTTATTGAAGCCCTTAGCCACTAGTAATCCAAAAATATTATTTTTATTTCCATTTTACAGATGAAGGAACTAAAGACAAATAACTGGCTGAAGACTACACATAAGAGAAATGGTAGTAACAAGATTCCTATAACAAGGTCTGGATGCAGATCCTCAACTCTTAAACAAGAAATGAACCGCTTTTCAGCTTTCCATGGGGCAGGACCTAGCAGGCAGGTACGCTGGGAATTTAGCAACTCCATATAAGATGTAAAAGCAAAAAGATAAAAACTTTGGCCTCTGCTGGATAATCTTAAAAAGTTCCTCGGGTCCAGAAAGAATGGTTATCATCATCAAGAGCTCAGATAATAAATGCTGGCAAGGCTGCAGGGAAAAAGGAGCCCTTCTACATTGTTGGTGGGAATGTAAACTAGAACCACCACTATGGAAATCAGCATGGAGATTCCTCAAAAACATTAAATATAGAAATTCCATTTAACCTAGCTATTCCCTTACTAGGGAGATTCCTGAAAGAGTTAAAGATATCATATTGCAATGGCACATGCATATCCATCTTTATAGCAGCACAATTCATAATAGGTAAATCTTGGAAGTGGCCTATATGTCCATCAATAAATGAAGGGATAAAAAAATATGGTATTCATATACAATAAACAAACAAACAACACAAAAATTCTAGCTCACAGCTGAACTAAATTCCCAAATCAGTTATGAACACAGCTTTTTAGTTTCCAGATTATTATTCATTTGAACTTTATCAGGCACTGACATGAAAGAATCAAAACTTAGCCAGGTGCGGTAGCGCTGGCTATGCTCCTAGCCCCCATGGACGCTTATGCAGGAGAATCACAAGGTGGAGCCCAGCCTGAGGGGGTGGTGTAGCTGGGAATGTAGGTCAGTATGAAGACCCTAGGTTCAAGCCTCAATACAAAAAAAAAAAGAAAGAAAAAAACTTAGCTGAGCAAATTGTCAAACACATGAGCTATAATTTGGTGGACACTAAAGATGTACACCAAATTATTCATTCCTAGGGTAGTTTTGCTGATTTGGACTGGAATGTGAGAGACGTAATAACAAACATATTTAGAACTAGATTACAATAAATTGTCACCAGAAGCATCTTGTTTTAACCAACTATTACTAGTATACTAATAAAGGACAAGATCTCATTTCACCTTGTTTCTGAGCGCAAGAAACAAGTTCAAAATGGAATAGAAATAAGCAGAAGCCATATATATATATATATATATACACAATATATATATGTTATTTCTTGGACTTAGAGATCCTCCTACCTCAGCCTCCTGCATGCTGGGTTTACTGGTGTGTGCTACCATACCCAGTCAAGCATAGGGTATTTAAAAATTGCATATCTAACCATCCAAAAGAAAAACTGCAGATCAACAGGATGAGAAGAAACAAGTTCCCTCTTCTCTACCCTTAATGAGGCCAATCATTGTATCCAATCAATAGATGCCTCATTTTTCATCTGGACCAGAGATCTGTAACATCACTGCATAAATCTCCTTTAGTAATATACTGTAAACTTCCTCTAACAATTTTAGTGTTTATTGTCATATAGAGAAAAGAGAAAAAAATCAAGTTTGATCTGATTATCTTTCTGTCACATATGTTAAAAAATATTCTAAGGTTTTTGGGTGAAGGTAAAAATGAGGAAATATAATGAAAACAAAACCACTCCCAGAGTGTGTCATTTAGTTAACGGTGTCCTAGTACATAGCATTCAACTGCTTTCTAAAGTTCCTCATTTGCTCCCAGGAAACAGTAAAACAGACCTTCACACAGCTGGTTATTTTATATGAGGCTTACTTATTCCATTCAGGATAGACAAAAGGAAGTCACTGTACTGAACAATTATGCTAATAAAGGGGAAATATCCAAATTTTCAATTGCTACAGATGATGACTCAGTGAGTGGTCAGTTACAGAAACTCAATCGGAGTTGATGCTAGAAAAAGCTAATGCTCTCATGAAGACCACTGAAAAACTGTTCTTGGGGGATGGTCTTTTGCATCATATTTTTGTTTAACTTTCGTTATAAGAATTATGAAGTATTGCATACCTCACAGATGGAGATGATGAATTATCATCATTAGAGAAATCAAAAGCCCTTGTTATTTAGACTCTTTTCTGAATACTACGACCACATTTTAGTAATATTGCTACTTTACCTCCAATGAATTTGTATTGGTCTCTCAAATACTGCTGATTTTTACATTGACAGATTGCATATAGTGAAAAGTTCAATCTCCCAATATTAAAAAAAACTTCACTTTTTATTCTAAACAGGGGTAGAGATATTGAAGGGTTGAGCATCTTTTCAAGTAAGTTAAATATATTTATTCACACATGATACCTGACAAACAAGATATTTACAGTGAGTAAAAATAAAAGAATGATAGGTAAGGTGGTCTGGGGTTTAGCTTAATGGTCTAAGGGCCCGCTCTGGTAACCGTGAGGTTGTGAGTTTGATCCTAGGTACAAAAAAAAAAAAAAAAAAAAGAATGATAGACAATCCTATTGCTTGACTATATGGGAAAATAATTATCAAACAGTTCTTATATTCCAATAAAGAAGTTTTTTTAAAGTCAGGGTCTTGTTACAGTCATCTAGGCAGGCCTTAAACTTCTAGCTTAAACTTGCCAGGAGCTCATGATCTTCCTGCCTCAACTTCTCAAATGCTGGGATTATAAGCATATGCTACCACACATCCTGTAAAAAATTTAAATAAAAATAGTACAAACTAAGTATAGTAAGCATAATAACAGCTTTCTCTGGTAGCACTCTTAGTTAGTTCTTCTACACAACTGCAGCTTTTGAATTTAGTATTTATGTGAAATCAGAATGTCAGGCCCTATACCAGTAATGGCAAACCTTTTAGAGACCAAGTGCCCCAATTGCAACTCAGAACTCACTTATTTATCACAAAGTGCCAACACTGCAATTAAACCTGAATACTGAGGTTTTAGTTTAGAAAAAACTACTGCTGCTGGGGCAACTTGGCTCGCATGCCAGCAGAGAGCTCTGCCTGCCCACTGTGGCACACATCCCACAGGTTCCCATCATGGCACCTGTACTAAATCCTAATGACATAAAGATGAACAAGATTTAGTTTTCATTCATGTCATCTGATAAACAAAACCATAGTAAAAAGGGCAGGATTACCTCATCTAGCCTGTGCATGCCTCTCACTGTGTGACCAGTTTAATACACTAATTATAACTGTTATATAAACTGTATCCCTACTATATTTAGTATGGCATCAATTAGATATTTTGAAACATATGTTTGTGCACACACATACACACACACAATGGGAGAAAAAGGTACCAAATTATTATCACTTAATATATCTGGATGGTAGAACAGTTCTCTCCTTTAACATATTCTGTATTTTCCTATCATAAATGCCATTAATGTTTGAAAGATACATATGTGGTATAATATGCAACATCAAACTATACTCCTGGTCTTCAGCCAAAAGAATTAGAGGGAAGTCTGTATATAGCAGGACCCAGTTTCCTAGTCAGAAAGTAAATCCATAAAAACTCTCACCATATAATCTCATAGAAAATGAGAGAAGATTAGCATGCACTCAGTTTTAAAGCCCTGTATGTAATTGCCTTTCACAAAAGAATATAGAACATATCCTTTCTCAGATGACAAAATGTTTTGCTAGACATTTGGAATGTAAAGCTGAAGAGAACTACAAGTTGCCCTTATAAATGGATCAAAATTTTATTAGGATACATTAAAAAAATACATGTGAGATAAAATTAAAGAACTTGAAAGTCCATCTCTTTCAATTAGAAACTACTGTGTCTCTAGATTATTTCTATACCACTGATGGCATGGTTTACACATTCAGATGCTGTCATTCCACAGGCTACACTTGTGTGGAAAGGGGTGAATCAGAAACAGTTTAAATGTGGCCGTACACTAAATAGAAGAAAAAGGGTTACCGAACTATGCCTTTCTTTCTCTTTCTCTCCCCCCCCCCCCAAAACTCTTTAAGAATCCACTAACTCTCTCATGGAATCTGGAAACCTAAAAAATTCTTACAATTTTAGGACCAGTAGTTGAAATAAGATCTGGCAGTTTACTTGAAATAGTAAGTTGTGAGGTTTATTAGCATTATGGATGCAGCCAGCTCCCAAATGGCAAATGATGAAAATCATGAACAACGCTGTAAAAATAATTTTTCAAGTCAAGGAGCGAAGTGGCACTACAAAAATAGTTTCCACCGCTTCTCTCATACCTTAAATTTTCTTCCATACAAACTCCCACAATCACACCTTCGGCATAGCCAAATAAAGTCCTAAAATACTGCCGCATACCTGTCAAGAGGCAGTTTTTCACCTTCTTCATATTCAACTCATCATCCCAAATCATTTAAGAATTGTAGCAGGGCATCTTGCTTTGGTAATAGGTAACCAAATCTACTTTGAAAATTAAAGAGGGGAGCTCAAATTTTAAATAATGAAAAGTATTCCTGTCAACCTAATGTGGATGAAGTAAATCTACAAGAGCACTACCCACTTCCATTTATTTTGAAGAGTAATATTTCTACCATACTTTATCTTACATGACAAAACACATGATTCTATGTTTTAGGCATAATTTTAACCACTTGTCAAATACTAAAAATCCTCTGACATAGGTACTATAGTTACCCCCATTACAAATGAGAAGACTAAGGCACAAACAAAGAAAAAAATTTCCCCAAGGTTGTACCAACTTGTAAATTGCAGAGGTCAAATTCAAACCTAGGCAGCATGGATCCATAGTCCATGCTGTAAACCACAATATTTACGCGTAAGTACTCTCAGAAAGTGATATGCTCATGAGAGCCCATAGGTAAGCATTTAACAAAAAAATCTGCCACACAAGAGAACAAAAGTAGAAAGATCATTATTCATAGTCTCAATACATTACTATATATTTCCAATACATCACTTTGTATTTCCCAGCAGTTTTTTTTTTTTGCCTTTTCACAAAGGAGCTTCTTTTCCTTTAATTAACTCGTGTATGTGATTTTCTAGAAATTGAAAAACCTTAATTTTAAGATAACTAGTCTCTTAACATTTTTAGAATAACACTTTAATTAAACATTTGTATGTCAAAATTTACATATATTTATGTGTATGATATATATTCTGATTTTACCTCAGGACCCCATAAACTAGGTATAAGTATTACTCCCATTTTACAAATGAGGACACTGAAACATAATTAAGAAACTAACTTAAGACCACAAAGCTAGTAAATAGCCAAGCCCGGATTCAAATCCAGACAATATAACTCCTGAAACTACAACTCTTGACTGCTCCTGGAGGACAAGTTTATGAGCCACTGGAAAGATACTGTTTGGCTTAGTTTCAGATGACGATGTTACCATACATTTAATTTATTTTGCCTTTACTCTGACTTACACAACTGAAGCTTTTAGATGCTATGTTTTCTTAAATAAGCTAAATAAATCTTTTTGCCTTATTTTATAAGGGCCAAGTTATCTTCTGCGATTCACTCAACAAACATTTCCGTTATCTACTCTGTGCTGGGAACCATGCTGATTAGACAGTCTTTGCACTCAACACAAAGGCTCATCTCATCGTCATATAAACATGCTCAAGTTCCTCATATGTAATAAATTCAATCCCCTAGGACATAAAAAAAATAGACCAAAGCTTTGCCAACCATTCAGTGGCAAAGCTGAGAATGGAATCCTGTGATCATTCACCCCTACCCTACAAAGTAGATAAAACTTTTTTTCATTTTAAGATTCTAAAACAGTGACTGGTACCTAAATCATTACTAGACAATGACATTCGCCTGCCTCATGCTATACTACTTCTTATCAGCTGACAATGAAAGCCCACCCATTTTGGGTACAAATTAAAATGGTTAACTAAAACCTTAGTTAACTAGGGTATATGTTTAAATTACTTTTAAAATTCTAAAATAATATTTTGGATTTAACTTTAATAACCAAAATGGTAAGTAGAAATGTCTACAATCATGTTATTTATAAATGATAGGGTGGGGGAAGCACACTCATACAGGTTTTTAAGGCCACCTCTGCTTGATTTTATGTGGAAACATGTGATATATGTTCTGTCTTCAGTTGCACCCTATTGACTGTGAAAAGGTGGCAGAGAGCCAGAAGTTTAAAAGTCAAGTGCAGCAGAAACACTCCTGACCAGGTCACTGAGTGGCTTCATTGATAGCCAGTAACTACAGGCACAATTATTAACCCAATACTTTATAATGAAAGGGGAACAAAAGGAGAAACAACCTAAGAAACAGAGGTCAACATATGGATGAACTTTTGCTGGTTGATAATTACTAGTATGTGAAACCTTGACACATTTCCCAACTGATTCAAGCTTACACCAGTGTTTAAAAGCAGCTTATGTTGGAGCCCATCATTGTTTTCTTTGATCTAAGTTTTCTAACAAGCATCACTAGTACTTTGTACCATTATCTAATATTTCCCTTCTACTGCTATTCTCTTTGTAAGCCTGTGATTTGTCTCATCAGAGAACACAAATTTACAGAAGAGAGAAATGCTAACCTCAGAGGCTGGTATCTTGCAAATAATAAGTACTGAGTTAAGTATTTTATTAATGATGGCTATGAAATCTACCCTGTAACTACACACAGCCCTTATCATACAAAACTACTCCTCATGTCATCTGTGACTGGAATGACCTGTGGTCGACCCTTGTATTCTTTCCCTAGCTGTGTTCATCCTTCAGGTGATCTTTTGTGTACTGACAACTCCCAACATTCCAGCCTAAACCATTTTCCTCTGAACCCTAGATTCAGGTGTTCAACTACTGACATGACATTCCTATCTGCATGTCTATTAGTTATCTCAGAGACATAACCCAAATGGAACAGAACTCCTGAACTCTTCCCACAAACCTGTCTGCTCTATCCTGAACCATCTTCAACTCCATTCTTGCAGTTGCTTAAGCTGAAAATCACTAAATCATTCTTGATTCCCAAGATTCCACACTGAATCCATCAGTAAACCTATTTGGATCAAAATATACCTAATCACAGTCAAAGAGAACAGTATGAATGCATCATTTTTATGTACAGACATAAATGTGCAGTGCAAGGGGGCAGGGGGTAGGCACGTATCACTCCCTTTTCTCTGTCCACTAAGAAAAGCTACAAAGGATGACACTACAGTAGCAATAAGCATGCCTACCTTTCAGATCGTGGCTTCAAGATACCATTCTCCAACTACAAGAACCAGAACAACCTTGAAGAAATGATTCTAGGACTGGGGCAGAAAAAACAAGCCCAAAGCATCCAGTAGTTCCCAGAGAGTAAAGAAGTGAGAATATATATACACAAAGGATAGGAACATATCAAAAGAACACAGAGGTCAATCCATAAGAGCTCCCCATGGCCAAAGCCAGAATAATTTGAGCAAAACAAATAGGAATGGTATTAAATTATAACCTTAATACAATAAATGCCTATGAATTTGGACTCATAAATGATTAGACAAAAGAAAAACCTTCCTCACCGAACTCCAACTAATAAACATAAGAGCAATGACAAAAAACAAAAAATTACCTTATAAACACCATAACAATAATTACTGCAAACAAAATCTACTGATGAATGCTGAAATTATTGGAGAGAAACAGGATGCTGGCAAAGTCCTCAAAGTTTTTCCTCCCAAAATATTTACCAATCACTGTGATAGTTTTAATATATGTCCATGAATTCTTTGCTACTCCTCCCTCCAGGAAGTGGAGTTTAATTCCCTTCCTCTTGAGTGTAGGCTGGACTTAGTAACTTGCTTCTTGCAACCAGAGTATACAATACAGTAATTTCCCAGTGGGAAAACCTAGCAGATACAACTTTAAGCAAAATAACCACCAGTTGTTTGCTATCACATGTCTCCTGTATGACGTGATAAAGGCACTTCACCTCTGGTACTCTTCAAAATCACACAATCCCACTCTACTCATGAAAAAACAGCAGATAACCTAAACTGAGGAACAACTACAAAATAACTGACAAAAAAATGTAAGAGAAGACCAAGACCCTCATACATTAAAAGAGACAAAGGAGACCTGACAACAAAACAATGAAATATCCTGGTTAGGATAATAGAATGGAGAAAGGATATTAGTGAAAAAGATGATAAAATACAAATAAGATCCAAAGGGTGCTTGAAGCATCATACCAATGTTAATTTCTTAGCTTGATAAATGCACCATGGATGTAAAATGTTAACAACAGAGGAAGCTGGCAGAAGGGTATATATATGGCAGTAGTTTGTAACAGGAGTGATTCTGTTCCAATAACCTGGAGATATTTCTGATTTTCACAGCTGGGGACATGGTACTGGCATCTAGTGGATAGAAGCCATCAATGTTGCTTAACTCCTATAATACACATGACCACCCCCACAACAAAGGATTAGCTAGTCCCAAATATCAATAGTGCTGAGGCTAAGAATCACTGACATAAAGGAACTCTATATCAGATCTGTGCAACTTTCCTGTCCATCTAAAATAATTGCAAAATACAAGTTAGAAATACATACAGATCCAATCGCCTCTGATTTGCTAGTCCAAGACACAACCTCTCGACAAGGTTTGTAGAGAGCCTCCTACTTCATCTTTTTGTTCTACTCTACCTCCTTAGACAAGATTCAGTACTACAGCCAAAAACACGGGTCCATTCATATCGCTCCCTGCTATAGTTCCCTTCTCACATGGCTCTGCGGTCTGGACCCATTATCTCCCTGACCTTACCTTGCTCTCCTCTTCAATTTACTCCAGTTAGAGCACCCTGGGCTCCAGGGAGTCCAGGGATGTAGAACGCACCCTTCTGCTTAGCCTATGCAAAACGTGTCTTCTATTTAGTATGTGCCTTATGTCCCCTTTCAAACATTTGCTTTGACCAAATCCTTCCAGACACTGTCTTTTTAAATACACACGCTCTGAGATTCTTGCTTTACTTTTCTCTACAGCTCTATCACCTCCTAGTACTTTGTAATAACACGTCTGTCCATTTAGTTCACACTATAACCTCTGCATCTAGAACACCACTAAGCATATACATGATGCTCAACAAACATTTCCTGAATTAACAACAAACCTCTAAAATTCTAAATTAAATATTTCAGTGTCTTTCTGCTTCACATTAACCTTTCACGGCCCCCATTTTGTCCCAGTCAGAACACCCCCTTCCAGGTTTTCTGCTCCTGATCCAGCCTAGAATCCACAGTTCATTATACTTCAGTGTCATTAATTTCCTCAACCAACTGTCCTTTATATATGTCTACCAAAGAGAATCAGCAAAGCAGTGGATAACAACCAAACTCAAATTGAAGCAAGGCTTAAACACCAATTTTTCATTTTAAAAACCAGGAGGGTCACAGTAAGGTTGGGTAAACGGCTTCTTCAGATATTATCAAACTAATCACTATTGGAGAAAAACAACCATGCAAATTGGTAACTATCACAAATCCAAAGTCTACAACCTCAAGCAGTTTCTCAATACTTTGTTGGTTTCTTAGTCATGTACATTCTGTCTCTCCCCCCCTTGTAAAAATATTATAAACTCACATACTGTTTTTAAGAACCTTCATTCTTCAGTAACCAAAAATGAACACATGTCAACTTCTTCTCTTTCATGCCCCATCAGTTTCACACTTATTTATGCTGCCATCTATCTTTACTTCCCTGTTTTCTGATTACTGCTAAGACCACCTCCTGCTCAGGGCCAATTTCTTTATCTATGCCATGCAACCCATCCCCCCCTCTTTCTGTCTCCAAATCACTGCTTCCACCAATCACATTGGTCTCTGTCTCTGTCTCCATCTGTCTGTCTGTCCCTCTTCCTCCTCTGCAATTCCTCCTCTCCATTGGTTATTTTTAGTCCCATAAGCAGGCCAAAAACCCTTTTAATTAAAAAAACAAACTTCTCTAATTTTCCTTTCTACATTTTCCTTCAGAGTCCTTTGTTTAAAACACTGTATTCTTCTCAATTAGCTACAACCTAGCTACAATTCACTTTTCAACCCCCTCAATATATTACAATATAGCTAACTTCTCTAGCTACAACTACAGTTAAGACACCTTAATCACCACATCCCAGAAGTATTATGCAGTCCTTATCTTACTTGTCCTTTGTAAGGCAGGATACTCTTGGGGAGGGAGGCAGTTATGGGGCAGAGTTTCACTATGCAATTCAGGCTGGCCTTGAACTCACTATGTAGTGCAGGCTGGTCTCTTGCCTCAGCCTCCCAAGTGTTTAGGTTACAGGCATATGCTACCACACTCAACAGGATACACTGTTGACCACCCTTCCACAACTTCCTGTGACAAATCCCTCAAAGTTTCCTTTTATCATCTTTGGGCTGTCTGCCACAGGTGGCTAGCCTCTCTTCAGCTGCTGGTTCCATCTACCTAGTGGCTCACAAATAGAATCCTATCATTAGGCTGGGTGTGGTGGTAGACACTTATAGTCTCATCATTCAGGAGGCTGAGGCAGGAGGATTGGCAAGACTTCAAGGAAAGCCTGGGCTACGTAGTGAGTTCAAGTTCACCCTGAACTAAATAGCAAAACTGTCTCAGAGAGAGAGAGAGAGACTGACTCATCTTTCAATCCTTCTCAATTCTATAATCAGATTACTCTATCTTGTTAATACTTCCTAAATCTCTGATACATTCACTCCCTCCTCAACATCATCCCTCATTCTCATCAAGAATAGCTTTCTAAGTAGTATTGCTTCTAGTTTTGCTCCTCTCAAATTTAGCATTCACTTCCCTGCAAATAAGTCTGAAATCACAGCAGTCTTTCTTCTTTTCAACTAAATTCCCACAGCCTTCAGAATGAACCTAAAACTTCTAAACTTGGTTCACAATCTGTGATTTGATCATTACTTCATTTGCCTTTATTCTAAATCTATGTGTTCACATGTGGCTATGAAGTATGCAAATGGAGCTATCCCAAACTGAAATGGGCTACAATTTTGAAGAGGTAATATAAAAAAAGGAATGTCACAAATCTCAGTATTGCCATACCACATTGATGGCATGAAGAAATAATACTTTATATATATATAGGACCAAATATTATAAAATGTCATTCATTACTTTTTAAAATATGGTTCACTAAAAACAGTTAAATTACATAGAAGACTTAGGTTTGTGCCCTGTATTTCAATATGATGGCACTGGTAAAATATGGTAAAATTTCCCTCTGTCTGAACCTACTTAACTCATGGATTATTCAAGAGTAGCTCAGGTAACCCTCCAAGACTCTAGAGCACCACAGTATCAACAACCTAAGTCTGACCCTCCTCTGTGCTTTTATTCATAGGAAGCTGTGCACACACCTATAGCAAACCACACCACACTGTAACCCCTGGTCATCAGCTATCATTTCCTCTCAAACTGCAGCTTCTTGAAAAAAAGATCTATAGTTTTGCATATTCTCAGTCCTATCACCATGCCTGGTATTTAAAAGGCAAAAGATCATTTGTTGGACAAATATGAACTGCCTAGTTCCACCCTTAAAGTTAGAAGGAAAGAGTCTAAACTTAACCAGGAGCTTTAGTAATAAAAAGACTAGGGGATAGGCTGAAGAACAGAAATCACAATAAAGAGATCAACAAATAAGAAAATAGAGGTCCCTCATCACAACACACACACACACACTCACACACACACCCCTGCCTCTGACAGTGAAAATAGGGATCTGTCACAGTGATGTGAAACTTTGAAGCCCTGGCTGGCATGCTGGGGGTCACAGTTTGTTTTCTAAATTGTTTCAACAATGCATACAACAACAACAACAAGAGTATGATTTGGCAGGTTTTAACACAAGCAACTAGAGTCCAGCATCTGTTCCACTTAAACAGCGCATCACTGCTGTTAAAAACAACAAATCTCTCTCATGAAGCCAATGTTAATCTCATACTTCACCATGGAGCCATTTAGAAGAGTTATTGTATGAAATGTGCCAAAATATGAATTTATGGCTGATGCTTATTTGGCAAATATGGCTGGCACTGCTAGATGTCAAAAAGCATGTACGCAAAAAGCAAATAAAAGTTTTTAAGCTCTCAACCTTAAATATTTACATTACCATAAATGTACCAAGATAATGTTTATATGAGTATGCATCTCAAGAACATATCTTTTAATGGGATTGTCAGGAAATAGTTATGAAGAGGCATTATTTCTTTATAGGCCTCACGACAGACACTTAATA
Organism: Hydrochoerus hydrochaeris; assembly: GCA_004027455.1. Taxonomy (NCBI): domain Eukaryota; kingdom Metazoa; phylum Chordata; class Mammalia; order Rodentia; family Hydrochaeridae; genus Hydrochoerus; species Hydrochoerus hydrochaeris. The sequence continues at coordinate 39,927 of PVLA01010035.1, forward strand.
ATGAATCCTGACAGAATGTTAATGGAATAAGAATATTACTGTGGAAGTTTCTCTGCACTAGCAGTGAGCAAAATGAATAGTCATAGTATCTGAACAGTTCCAAGCAATCTTATCTGTTCTTCTCACCAAAACACTTCTCCAACTCTGGAATCCAAACATTAGTGTCAGCCCCTAAACAAGGGGTAGGGGGTGGTCACACATTAAAAGTTTCCTAGAAGATTTTGACACATTCCCTCACCATAAAACAGTCACATTAGTCCCTAAAGACAAGATGAAAGTATTTTCCTCTTCCCCTCCGCGAAGGGGATTGTTTGTTTTTTCACATAGTTTGTGAGTTGGTCATTAGCCATAACTCCGTAGCAGTAGTATGAATTCTTCCTTAAGTTAATGTAACCTCTACACTGAGGCTGAGTTCCCTTCTCCGAAGCTAACCGAAGCTAAGAAAATGTACCGCACCTGCCATTATAGTTTACTAAATGAGCCATCAAAGAGAAGAGCCAGGCACTTCGGAAAGTAATTAGGGTATTCAGCGAATTGAGCCATCCAGAAATGTTCTGAGATTACAAAAGGAGCTATCGAGAAGTGAAAATCAAGATTGCTCAAAGAAAGTTTTACCCCTGTGGATAATTCACTTTTTTTTTTTCCCACTTTCACACTGCAGGGAGCAGTTCTCCCACAACACACATTACTACATCACTTCATTTATTAAGGAAAAAAAGACACTGTGGCTGGGGTTTTAAAAAAAAAAAATTGCAGGTAGGCCCCAAAACAGAATCCTCCAAACAATTCCAATTCAGATGAAAAGCTGCTCGCGTACCCTATTCAATGACCTAAAAATAGCCTTTTGTAGTCTCCAAATATTTAATTCAATGTATAATCTCACCACATTCAACAAAGGCAGAAGAAAAATGTATTAGGTTTTCTATAGTAAGGCCAAAAAGGATGAAATCATAGTTTTCCTCTAACTCATCACCATCAACGTCAGCCTTCCAACAACTCCATTCCACAGCTCTGATTCCTAAACTTGGATCTTAGAAAAGCAACGGATTGAGGAGTACCATGGGGTGGGGAGGGCTCCTCTTTCCCGTCGCTGTCAGCAGTCTTTTACAGAACCAGAGGAGAAAAAGAAATCGGGCTTCCCGACGAAGGGCGCACACAGCGGGGACGCGGGATGGACGCGCCTCCCCTCCCAGGGAGGAGAGAAAAGTTGCAAGGACCGATGCGTGGAAGGGTAAGGGGAGGGAACGGAGCCGCACCACTTAACCCCAAGCACCCAGCCAGCACACAGCCAGCCTGTGCCGAGGGGGCTCAGTCCTGACGCCGCCATCCGGGCTCCGCGGTTCCCCGGGACTCGGGAACAGGGAGACTGCGTAGCCCTGGCAGCACGGAGAAGCCCTCCTGCCCCAGCCTCCCGCGCCCGCTCCAGGACTCATTCTCCCCGCGCCGCCCAGCCGCGCCCGGGCGGTCCCCGCCGCGGGTCTCAACTTTGCGTCCTGTCGGGGGCGCTAGGCACCGGGACCGGGCGGGCGGGACCCCGAGGGACGCGAGGCGGTGGGCGAAAGCACGCGACAGACGGCCTCCGTTACCTGAGGGGCTCGCTGGCCGCCGCGGGGACCACCATTGCCGCGCGTCCGCGCTCTTCCTGCTGGCCGTGGCCGCGCTGCCGAGCGACTGACACTAACAAGAAGTAAGTACTGTAACTCTCGCCGCCGCCGCCGCCGCCGCCGCCGCCGCCGCCGCCGCCGCCGCCGCCGCGTCCGCCGCGCGCTCCCGCCCGCCGCCCGTCGGCCGCCCGGCCGGCCCACCAACCTGCGCGCTCTCCCAGCCCCGCGCACCGCCCCTTCGCGCGTCCTCGCCCGCCTCTGGAGGGGCGAGCACGCGCGCGCGCAGCGCCCTCTCCCAGAGCACCCTTCAGTTTCAGGGACTGCGTCTCCACGAGGCCCCGCCTTCTGACGTTCCAACAGGCGGAAGAAGAGACCTGGAGGGCACTTGACTGGCTGAGGGGCGGGCCCAGAGATAGGGGGCAGGGCGATCAAGACCTAGGGCCCTTGAGAGGAAAATACTTGGTTCTATTAAATACCAGAAGAAGTTTTGGTCTATTTGAATATCGGACGGCCTTATGGCAACCAGTCTCCAATACCGAGTAGGCGCTTTTAAGTACTCCAATACAGTATTTAGTAATTGTCAAATTAAATTCTAGCCTCTGCGGGCCTTTGCCATAAAGCACAAAACTACATCTCCCAGGAGGCTCTGCGATGTGCCTTGCGTCATCACGTAGTCCTCCACCGCACCGTGACAAAATAATCCCTTCGTTTTTCTGAAGGTTTGGGAATAATATTTCACTTTTCTTCTCACCGGAGCTACTTTAAGTGTTACCGTGATAAGAGAAGTTACCTGTCTGCAGTTGGTTAGCTATTTTGGCAAAGAAAAAGAAAGACTATCAAAATAAAGTGTTGCGGAGTGATTCCTCTGGCGCTATGAGACGTCGAGTGCGAAGAGAAGCGACGACTGAGAGGGGCTGAGGGAACTGTGCTCTGTTCAGGGCCTCATATTAGCCCCTGGCCTCGGGTTACTGTGTCGTCTGCAGGTCAGTAGGCTCTGCGATCTTGTGGGTGGCCAACATCGTGGTGTCCTTCGTCCTCTGACTAAAGATCACCGACTCTTGCTGTTGCTGGTTTGTCTCGGATAGAGGCCGACTGAATGGGGACGCCTCACTTCCGGTTGGGGGTGGGGAGGGATGCCTCCTGGGGGAGGGGAGAGAACTCACTTCCTGTGGGGCCGGATGGTGATTTGGGGGTATCCAACCCAATTCCCGTGCTGGGGAGAACCTAAAAAGCTACTGCTGGGATCCCTCGCCAAAGACTGCATCGCATAGCTTGAGAGTGGTTTCGTGTCAGAAGTGAGGTTATTTCACGAAGCTATCATCCACCTGCAGGCTCAGTTACGTGTTTGGTTTCTACGTGTGAGATGGAAAATTTCTTCCGTAACAAAATTTTCCTAATGCTTTCTTCAAAGAATATAAAATCCCTTGTAAAATTCATTATAAAAGAGCACAGGTTTTGGTTTTTTGTTTGTTTGTTTGTTTTTGGTATGACTCACAAATTGCCTGCCACCCTAGTCGACCTTGATGGAATGGGTAGTGTTCTCTGCCTTGACATGCAGCAAGAACGCTAGCTGCTGTATGAAAGGACATGGCCTATTACCTAGAGGACCGATCACATAAATTACGGGGCATTTTCGTCTTAGCAAAGAGCAAGTGTACGAAGTAGTCACATTTGGTATTGCCTTAACTGAAGTAATTGGTCCCCTATAATCTTAGGCCTTTGGTTTGGAAGCTGCAGGTTTGACCTGAGAACAACTTCCTCAGCCTTAAATACTCTTTCAGGAAACTGACGTAACATTTGTGAAAGTTGTATTTTAGTACATCTTTTCCCTTTGTAGTTGAGTTAAATTTGGCAATGATTTAAAAATTATTGCTGTCTGTTCGTTGTGGTTTTAAAGCATGGTGCAGGGATCATGAGCTTGGCTCACAAAAGACAAAAGATGAGTAAAAAAATTTACTTCCAGTATTCTTTTGTATAAGAAAAGATACATGAATTGGTAATAAACACTCAATTTTGATTCCTTATCATTTGTCAAGTAACAGTATTTGGGGTGTGTGTATTGAAGAATCAGTATTTTTTTCTTTTCTTTTCTTTGCTTTTTTTTAACCAAGGATCAAACTCACAACCTCATGCTTACCAGGCAAGCACTTGAGCCACTCAGCTAAATCCCCAGCCCAAGAGTCAGTCTTTTTAAAGCTCAACAATTGACATCAATTTCAGGATATCAGCCATTTGAACCTAGAACTGCAATGTTTTTTCAAAAACTCTTGAAATTATAAGACCCGTGTATTTTTTCCTTGAGGTTCTTACTTAATTCTAGCCTCAATTTTAATTCCAGTTCTTTTTAAAAGCTATATGGTTTAGAGTTTATTAGACACTATTTCAAACTAAAATACTGAAAATAAAAGTATTTTAGCCTTATATACCCTTTTTTTAGGAATCATTCTGGTGAGTTGAGGATGTAGCTCAGTGATAGAGCACTTGCCTACTATTTGAAGACCTGGATTCCATCCCATGTTCTCAAAAACAATCAGCCAGAGCCCCTAAAAGCAGTTATCTTTTAAAAGACCACAAAATTAGAGCAGCAGTTGAGTGAAAAGACAAGATAAAATAATGTCTCTGTTGTGTTTAACAGAGGGTTAGGGGCATGTGGACTGCCTCAAGTACCTATTAATTGACTAGAAAGTGTTCATTATCTTCTGTATTAATGTAGTATGATGTTGACACTCTGGCAGACTAAATCGTAGTTTAGGAATTGTAGAACTAAAAGAAAAAAGAGAAAATATACTAAAATGTTGATTGAGATGCAGTATACTATATTGCCTTTTTGGAAAGCAAGGAATTTATTAAATTGTTCCTCATAATACTCTATGAAGAAATGCAGTATAATAGAAATAAGAAAAATTGCTGCAGCCTAAAGCCTTGAGCAGCTTGAAAAATCGTCTGTTGAGAAGAAAACAATACATAAAGTACATATCTGGAAGAAGACATTTTCTGATAGGTGACAGTTACTCATTGGTTCCATCAAAGAAGAAATATTGTAGAAGCTTCTAAAAAAACAGAAAGTCTGTGGATACTGTTTTTATTATTTTTTTTTTTTCGTGTATCTTTGAAGAGGCGTGGTGTCTTGTCTTCCAAAGGTTTTTCAGGTTCTTCCTTAATTCCCATTTGTTGCATTTTTCTTTTCATGTTCTAAGAACATAGTATCACAATTAGAAAAATAATACTATTGCCATTATACTATTACTTCTTTGAGTTAATGATTTGAGATTTTCATATCAATACTTAGCTTGTGTAATAAATTACCTGTTTTTTAGAGTAATTGGTTAGATTTCTTTCCAAAAGCATTCATTGAGTACACTGCTAAATTGTAGGTTCTTTCTCATTGAAATTTGATTCTCCCAAGAGGTGCTATGTATTGTGCCCTTTTCATTCTTTTGTCTGTCTTTGTAAAATTATGCTTATATTTCACATCTTGTGTGGCTTTTGCTTCTTGTTTTGATAGTAGTAGTGGTTTGCCATGGAATTGAGCATTAAAAGGAGTATCCTAGTTTTTTAAACTTACTGCTCTACTGTTTTTGCTTGACTACTTTCAAGAGTATTCGATGGCCAGGCATGGTGGTGCATACCTGCAATCCCAACACTTACACGTAATCCCACACTCAGGAGGCTGAGGCAAGGAGGATGGTCGAGAGCCAGCCTGAACTACATAGGGAGACCCTGTCTCAAAAAACAAAAACATACAAGAGTATTCAAATAAGAATTCCCATACATATCTTTTCATAATTTCCACAAAATTGAGTTCCTGCTATGTGACATTCACTTTCTAGGGACTTCAAATACATAAATGCAGACCAAATATCTGTATTCTCTGCGTGTTTACTTCCCAGTTCAGAGTACAAAACTGGAATTTTGTTTCCCTGGAACTCCTAAATGGTGCTATGTTATAAATCATTGTTCAAACCAGATCAGGATGTAGCCCTAATTTCATTTCTCGGTCTTGATCTCTGAGCGACTCTGAACATAAGAATATTTCTGCCTTTCCTCGGATCATGTAAGTCTGTATATTAAGAATTTAGCCCCTTTCATTTCTGCATGTATCATGATACTATCATTAGAGCTTGCTTTATACTGTGTGAACAAGAGTGAACAGTACTGCACTAAACAGGTGACCAGACAGCCCTGGATTCAAAACTAGTCTTCATATTTTACTAGTTTGGAAATCCTAAGCATCAGTTACCCTAAATCTAAATGGGGTGGTTCGGTGAAATGGTGATATTAGATGTAAATCATTGGCACAATCCTGGTTCTAGGGACTCAATTAATGCCCTTGTTTTACTCCTTCTTTTGCTTCAGTCACTCTGATTACTGAGAATTGCCCACCTGTCTGCTTTAAGTCTTATGTATTCCCAAAAGCATGATATATAGTGGTTGGCTATTTAGATTTTGCATTGTCTTCCATCAGCATACTCATTAAGTCATCAGGATTTTATTTTTTGTTTCTTTAGAAAGAAGAAATCACTAATTTCCATGATTACTTTAGAAAATATACACAGAAGTTTCAAGAAAAAATTAAATCATCTAGTGGTTTGAATTGTTATAGGATGATTTTTAAAAGATTTTCTTAAATGTATTTAAGCACTAAGTCTCTGTACTCCATGACCCTACTCAAGACCCTTTACACTGATCGCATCTTTCATTACCCATTTATATATTCCAGACTGAGTGATCTCTGGAAAGCAATATGAAATGTACCTCATCTCTCTCAGTTTATGTTATCCTCTAAAATACTTCCTTATTCCTAGGCATCCACATCTATCAAATGCTGCCTTTGAGACCCTTTCTCAAGTATTATCTTCAAGAAATATTGTCCTCTTTCCACTATCCCAAACCATATATGTTCTCTTCATTGATTCTTCAGGGTATTTTGTATCACTCTTATTGCAATTAATATTTAGTGCTCCTGTTATTTTTTATTATATGTAGTTTATATACTCACATAAAAGGCTATAGACTATATGCTTTTCTTCTCTGGTTGTACCATCATGTCTCAAACTATTCTGTTCACAGGGTAGGCATTCAGTAAAAATGTGTAGAGCTGAACTGGTTCATGGGCCATGATGAATCTGATAAGTAACTTTTATCTGCTACTTCACTCAGTCTCAAGCTTAGTGATCAGCTTATAATAGACACTCAAATGCCTGAAGAATAGGAGTATATAAATCATCATTCTCTTTATTTTTGACTAAGGTGTTAGTATATTGACAACACCTATATTAAACATCTATCGTGATTATACTATGAAATCTGATATCTGCCCTCAATTTAATTGGAGATAAATAAATAAATAAATTATAACTAATTTTGTGTGTTTGACTCAAGAAGACAAACTTTTCAGTAGGGATGGGATAGAAAGTTCAGTACCAAATTTTTGCATTGTTAGAGATATCCCCTGCTGTCTGAACTCAGAAACCAAGTAGATTTTGATATTTATTTGGCTACTGGTACAAGTGTATTTGCACTACTGGATGTATATCCAAAAGAAATGAACATGTTTACAGTGGACACTTGTATGCAGATGTTTGTAGCAGCGTAACTTGTAATGGCCAAATAATAGGACACCAGTGTCCATCAGTTGAATGAATAAGCAAAATGTATTATAGCAGTGCAGTAGAATATTATTTAACTATCAGAAGTAGTATATATGCTGTAACATGGATGAACACTGAAACAATTACACTAAATAAACCAAAAACAGGACACATACAAGGTATTATCAAAATATAGAGTGAATATTTAAATTTAAAAATTCATTACAAAAGACACATTATGTTAATCTTCCTCAGAATACTTCCCCCAGCTTCAAACACTTATCTCATCATTCTTGCCACTTTCTAAAGTAGTTCTAGAAGTCCTTTTTGTACATGTCTTTATGAGGTGTAGTCAGAAGTATGGTGAATGCTGCTGTCCAACAGAAAGGCAGGCTCCTGGGTCAGGGATTTAGCTCAGTGGCTCAAGCGCTTGCCTGGTAAGCATGAGGTCATGAGTTTGATCCCTGGTACCAAAACAAAAAACAAAAAAAGGCAGGCTTCTGAGAATATTATAATGTACCCTACTTCACCTTATTCACTGGATCTGGCACTTTGTGACTTCTAACTCTTCCCCAGAGTCAGAATAACCATGAAAGGTAAATATTTGGAATCATTCGAGGATATCAAGGCAACCGTGTCAGTGCAACCAAAGACAAAAAAAAAAAAAGGATTTCCAGAACTGCTTCAGAAAGTGGCAAGAACTATGGAATGTGTCCAAAATGATGGGGGAGTATTTTGAGGAGAATTAATGGCAATGTGTCTTGTAACAAATGTTTCTTTAAACATTAATTGTAGTTTTTAATCATACCTTATAGTCTGATTCTACTTATCTGAGATGCCTAAAACAAGCCTAAAAATGCAAAGTACATTAAGTGGATGAATACGAGAAGTGACTGTTAGTGGATATGGAATTTCTTTTGGATGTTATGAAAATGTTCTAGGATCACATAGTGGTGGTAGTTGCACAGCTTTATGTATTGAAAACCAATGAAGTGTACACTAACATTTTCTCAAACAAGAGACTTAGTCTTGAAATATGAAAGATTTTCAGTGGGGGTAGAATGAGGAATCACAAGATATGAAAGTAAGAAAGGGATTATTCTTCCATGGCTTGTAGAGGGAAACAAATACCTAGGTCTAGGCCAGAGATAGGCTGTCAATAAGGTAAGTGTGGATGTGAGTTAGCTTGTGGCTATCCTTTGTCATAAAAAAGCAAGCAGCAAGGTGTACTGTTAGACTACAAGGGAAAAAGACAGCTTAGGCTCTTAAGGGAAGTGTCCAGTTTTTCCTGACAAGGTCATAGCTGTGGTACATAAGGCCATTCAGTTTCTATGTAAAAGTCAAGTGAATTCAGAGGATGGCAGCAATCAACATGAAGTTTATGCAGAAGATGGGAGAACAGAGACCAGATAAAGATAATAGAATTTAATTATAAAACCAAAAGAGTTTTCTGGCACAATAGAGAAACAAAAGTCCAAAAGAACAGGTTTATTGAGGTGAGGACGTGGGAAGGAGCACACGACCCACGGCAGCGGGGCCATCTCCTTCGACCAGAAAATGGCGGGTATGGGCCGTATGTAACCTTTGACTGGGGTGGAGCGTAGGACGGGCATTGATGACACATGAGGAATGATGGGAATTCTCTCTGCATGCCAACGGGAAGAGGAGTTGTAATTAGGGCGGAGGAAGAAGCAGGAAGTGGTAGGTGTTCCCACTTTGGCCTTCTGCCACATTAGACCACCACCATAATTGTACAGTAATTTATACTAGGGCAAGAACCTTTCAAAAACTACCCCAGACAATTGAAACAGATACATCTTAATGAGGAGGAATAAGGGCTGGCATTTTGGAAAAGTCAGTACAGATAGGTATTCATTTTAAGAAATACTTTAAGTACCTTTTATGCCAAGCACTATTAAAACTATAGCAATTTTTTTATTTTAATTATTTTCTTAGGATATAATGTTAAGAGTAGGATTATTACTAGTTTTTTTTGTTGTTTGGGTACTGGAAATCAAACTCAAGACCTCAGGCTTGCCAGGCAGGCACTGTACCACTGAGCTAAATCCCTGGCCCCAGAATACTAGTTTGGAGTAGAATTATTACTTTTAAAGAGTCATGTTACAGTTCTCAGTACAATAACTATATTTTTCTAACAGGTTGTAGTAATTTTTTATGCCACCAGCAACATTTATCAATACATTTTCACAAAATGTTTTGGCTAATTGAATAGGCATAAAATTATTCTTTCTTTTGGTTCCTGTTTTTGATTTTGTTTTGGTTTTTTGTTTCTGTTTTTGTTTTTTGAGATAGGATCTTATTAGTCATTAATTGCCTAGACTAGGCTTAAACTTGTAGTTCTCCTGTATCAGCCTCCCAGAGTGCTAGAATTATAGGTATACATCGTCATAGTTCCTGTTTTTAGCATGTTTAGTATGTTTCCTTACCATGGAACTGGCATCTCTTGAAACATGAAAGATTTCAGAATCTTTGTATTTGCTTTACCCATTTGAAATGATTTCTTAAAGGATATGAGTTTCCAGGGACCTGAGAAATCAAACCATCCTCTAATTTCAACTAGTTCATAATTCCAATTCCTATTTAATTAAAATTTTGTTAACATTATGCTAGATACTTTCATGTTATTAGGGGCAGATTGGTGCAGCTCAGAAAAAGGAAAAACATTACCAGAAGAACATAAACTAGAAAAAGAATAGAATTTAGACAAGCAGGCACTGACACTATGATGATAGTAGACAAATTAACTATTTTGAGAGTTTTGTCCCCCCAAACTTGTCACCCACCTATACACACACTGGGGTGGCTCCAGTATAGAGAAGAGGATCTTGGTAGCCTCCTTCAGGGCTTTCTCTGTTTCTCCCTGGTAATCAGGTATATCCTGCTCCCAAAGCTTTGATGAGAGCCTAAGGGACAGTGGGGGAGGCAGTATTAGAAAAACAATTGCCTTTGGTTGTATACAGTCAGATTTCTCTGACTGTAGAAAGAGCAAATAAATACCTTGGCCTAAGAGAGTGCCACAAAGTAACCTTTTAAATAGTTAGCTTCAAAAGTAATCTGGTAACAAGGATATTTATGAGATACAATCTCATAACAAGATATTTGTATGATACATTCATGCACAGTATAATGACATTTCAGGCAACTGAAAACTACATGTACAGTGATATATACCTCAGAGACCACAGTAGGCTGTACCATCTAGTTTGTGTAAGTAAACATGATGTTAACATAATGTTCCTATAGCACCAAAATCACCTGAAGACATATTTCTCAGAACATGTGTCATTAAGCAGCATAGGACAGTAACAAGCTATATATTCAAAGCATGGGTTGTGGTAACAAGAAGGGAGATTTCACTTTTATAAAAGCAGCATGTACTTACTATTTGAAGCCGACGAAGCTGGAAATTGACCACATACAAGGCTGGAACATGGCTATCCCAAGAACAAAGAGCGCCCAGGGCAAGCCACGTGAAGAAGCTGCTTTGGCCCAGAGAACACCTAGCCCCAAGACAATCCGAAAAGTGTGTTGCTAGGTCAGTGAACTGTCTTGTGACATTAAGTTGCTAAAAAGCTATAAATAAATGCCCCTGCATGGAGGGGACAGTTCCTTTCCTCCTATCTGGAGAGTAAGGGCACTACCTGACACTAGCTTTGTCTCTTCATTTTCTCATTCTCTTGCATTCTTTTACCCAAGGAACCCCAAGGGCCGCATGGGTCTCAGTGACTTACAGGACATTTTATATCAGGAATATAAAGCAAAGGATATCATGTTCCAATTTTAGTTTTAGTGAGATAAAATATAATACCAATCTATAGTAAGACAATCATTGTCCAAGTTCACATACCAAATAAATGACAGAATGGACACTGAAACTCAGACCTGCTTTCTGGTCCATTTTACTAAAATTAACTAAATGAAAACAATTTTTGTGGTGATTTTGTGAATTCTGTTTCTATTGTATAATGTAATGATATTCTTTTAAAAAGATCATTTATCCATGTACCTTAAATATAGTAATAAAAGTCCATGTACCACATTACTGAATGCTTAGTAATAATTTAGAATGACAAATGATACTGAAGATCAGGTTGAACTGTGATATCCCAGATAGACTATCTGTAACCTACACATATTGTATTCATATCAGTTCTTCCATGGTTGGGGTGGAGTACACAGATCTTTGAAAACTATCATGGAAATGCTTTCTCTTAATGATATTGACTCACATTTGTATTTAAGTGTATAAATTTTTAATAAACCAAGGTGTCATCTCTTCCCTCTTAAGTGAACTAATGCCTCTGCTTTACAGAAAGTGGCATCTAGCTATTATACTTTTTTTCTTTCCCAGCCTTGGAATTCATTTCTCCTCTCTTTCCCATTCCTGCTGCTTTTGTTCCTTTGCTCCACAGCTTTAATTACTATTCTGTTGACCAGACCTTTCATTTTTGTTGCTGATGGTATCAATTACTACAACTATTTTAGGAAGCAATATAGCTAGTGTATCAGTAGTATGAAATTTTCGTACTTCTGAGCCAGTCATTCCACTTACAGGACTTATTACAGGAAAAATATTTAAAAGCACAAAAGTTAATAGCACTGACAGCTACACTATCTAAAAAATTGAAACCTTCTAAATATCTAATGATGTAATAGTAGTTAAGCAAATTGTTACCTAATAGATAATAGACATTCAGTAGACTAATTAGACATTTCTAGCTTTTTAATTTTATTTTAAAGAGGATAAAATAAAACCAGTCAAAACAAACCAGTGTAAGAGATACAGGACTTCAAAACATGAAATTGACAGTAGTTACCATAATGTCTTTTGATGTCTTCAAGAAAGCTACAGATAACTTTGGACAAAATAGCTACAGAACAGAATGGAATAGAAACAATAAAAACAAAACAATGAATGCATTAAAGGATTTCAAAGCAAGCCAATAGTAAATCCAAAATTGCTACTATAATATATCTTGCTGTCTTTGAAATAGCATCTCCTGCCATCAGATTTAACAGAATCACAACAAAACAAAAGAGAATAAAACCCAACCCAGCAAAACCATAGAAACAATACAGGACCTCAAAACAAGACCATAGGGAATCAACAATAGCTACAACCCTCAGGAGATCCCCCTAGATGCCACACTATGTACTGATATCCTCTGAATCTATGATCAAACCTCTGGCCCTAGCCCTGCAATGTTAGTGAGACACCAAAACAGGCCTCCAATTGTGCCTGTTTCGGTGGATAAACATGTTGCTTAAGGGGGCGGGGGTGCCCCTTGCTGCTACCCTGCACCAAAAGGGGCTGAGATCAGGCTGTACCCAGTATGGCAATGGCTCACACATGGCGCTGGTTCCCAGACTGGGCTTATCTGCTGGTACAGCCATTGTTCACTCTCCCCCAAGTCCATGAGTGGCCAGTCATTCATTTCTCATAGTAGCTTCTGGTAAAATACTTTGAAGATATTATATGTTTTTACAAAAATGAAAAGCGGGGGAAATAAACAGAAAAAAAGCAGAGTAAAAAGATTGAAGAGATCATTGTAATTATAAAAGCAGTACTGAGCCGGGGATGTCGCCAGCAGTGTAAGCACCTGCCTGGCAAACGCGAGGTCGTGAGTTCAATCCCTGGTACCAAAAGAAAAAAAAAAAAAAGCAGTACTGAGTAGTTATTAAGCAATGATGCTCTAGAGTGAAAGCCTCACTATGTCACTTATTGGTATGTGATCTTGGAAATAGTAATCCTATCTACATTAAATTAATAAATCTGGGCTGGGTGTTTAGCTCAGCGGCACAAGCACCTGCCTGGCGTGAATTTGATCCCTGGTACCAAAAAATAATCAGTACAAAGTACAAAACACATAGAAATACTGTGTTTTGTCATCAGACATCTTTTAGACATAGCTCATTTGGTCTTCAGAGCCTCACAAGAACCTACATTAAAAACTTGTCAAAGTTACCAAAGGTTTTCTGCCAGAAGCAGAGAAGCCATTAATCTCATGGAGATGAGGAGACAAAAATTGGAAGTTAGAGACCCACAGATAACAAGAATTTAAGGGACCAAGATCTTGGAGAGAAGGGCAACACTAAGAAACCATTTTTTTTAATTTATTTTACCTTTATTTGCTGCACAAGATCCAGAACTATAAGAAAATTAATTTGTATTGCATTAAACCAGTAATTTTGAATAATTTGTTGGAGAAGCAATACAAAAACAGAGGCATAGGAAAAATGGTGAAACAATGTAACGTACATGTTATTGAAGGAGAGAGAAAAATAGGGGAAGCACACATTTGTAGCAAATTGATAATAAAAATACATCCCACACAATGTGTGAATCAGTTAAATCTATTCTCAATGGAAAATTTATACCCTTAAATTCATATATTAAAAAAGTTAAAAATCAGTGATCTAAATATCTCAGTTTAGGAAAAGAACAGCAAATTAAACCCAAAAGAAGTAGAACAAAGGAAATAATAAAAAGAAGAAAGCGATATAATGGAAAACAAATGTAATCGGGTGTGGTGGCATCTGGCTGTAATCCTTGCTTCCCCAAATGTTAAAAAGAAAGATTGCAAGTTTGAGGGTATCCTGGATAACTTAGCGAGACCCTGTCTCAAAATGAAAAATGAAAAGCTAGTGGGATATGGGTATATCAGTGGTAAAGCATCTCTGGTTTGGTCCCTAATATCTCATAAAATTTTTTAAAAAGAAACAAATGTACAGTATGAAATACTGTACTAACAAAGCTAAAAGTTAGTTTTTTGAAAGGTTTTATACAGACTTCCAGTAATACAGATCAAGAAAAAAAAATCATGAAAACATTAATAGGAAGAATGGAGAATCCTTAGAGATTCTGTGTGTGTTACAAAGGTTTAAACAGTGATATGCAGACAGATTTGAAGTCGGGTAAAATGAAGAAATCGTTAAATACATTTTATCAAAATTGACACATGAAATAGAACATCTGAATATGTTTTTATCTTAAACAAATTGAATTCATAATTTTATATTTTTATGCAAAGAATATCAGGCTTAAGTGATTTTCCTGGAAAATTCTTACAAATGTTAAAAAAGAAATAACCTCAATTTCATTCTAGCTCTTCTCTAGAGTATAAATCATCTAAGTCTTGGCACCCAAACCTGACAATCGTGAATTTTGATCCCTACATCACAATATATACAAAACTCAATTCCATTTGAATTGTAGGTATGTGAAAGATAAAACAAAAATTAAGGGAAAACTGGAAAGTATCTTCATGATCTTAAGAGTAGATGAAGACCCAAAAACCAAATTGAATTAAAATTAGACACTTTGTTCATCAAAAGATACCAGTAAGAGGGTGAAAAGATAAGTGAGTGTATGTATTTGTAATATCTGGACCCCAACAAAGGACTTGAAGAACCTTATAAATTTCCTTTTGAGACAACATGCTACTATGAATATTCTTGCTTTTTGTGAGCATACATACAGATTTTGGTTGGGGTAGTAAAGTTATGAATAGGCTCACCACAAAAGAAACGCTCCAAAGTCTTCCAGTGGATCCTGTGCATTGGAGCATCTATAATCCCAGCTACTCAGGCTGAGGTAGACAGATGTCAAGTTCAAGCCTAGTCTGAGAAACTTAGGGAGACCATGTCTTAGTGCAGTGGCAAGTGTGCCACAGTGGGCTGTTTGTATCATTGAAAGCTTTAAAAAGGTTCACCATCACTGGTTTAGCAGTTACAGATACCTCTAACTTCACTGTTCCTAGGTATAGTATAACACCCAACAAAAATCTATATAAGTATTCACTAAAAGGCAAAAATATTCATAGCATTCTTGGTAGTCTATCTGACCATCAAAGTAGAATGGGTTAACAGAGCTTGGCCAACAAGGATGGCCAAGATTAATACTGAGCTAAGCTAGAGAAGGAAGATACAGATGTGTATATGAAACAATCAGAATAAATCTAGGGTTAAGACCTCTGCTGCAATGGTGAATAGGAAGAAAATAAGATGGGGAACTCCTCGATTGTAGTAATGTTTATCCTGATGCATTTGTAACTAATACAAATGTGTATACTCTACTTAGACTTTTAAAACTTTTGTTTTAGATTTTATACTTAAACCTGTCACTGTGCAGATATATACACAATTACTTTTCTATACATCTCCTCTACAATCATCAGAAGGTAGATCACTAGTAATTTCTATGTTGTCAATAACATTTTGTTTAATCTCTCAGCAGCGTTTGAGAGGGAGGGTCAATCTTCTTCTTGGAGCCAAATGGTGACATCATGGGTGAGACTCTTCACTGTTGTATTGCTAGTATATCTTACACCTGTTACATGTTTAGGAAATACATGGTAAATGGGAAAATGCATCATACAACCTTAGTTAATTAAGGTCAGCTGTGAGATGGTTAAGAACTATCTTTTAGATGTGTGCTGTACTCTAGCGCATAGAAGGATTGCTTACTTGGTCCTTTTCAAAATTCCTGTCTTGAGAAAAGGCACTGAGTAATCACTATCAGGCCTGAAGACAGTTTAAATAATTAGCCAGTCTTACTGCTGCCTAAACATGGTGTGGCAGGTTTTATTCAAGCCCCCAGAGGGGTACATGTACCCACATTTCTTAGATTGGAGCATTTTACTACTAGAATCAATTTTCAGGAACAGTGTTGGCCAAGAAATTTGTCTTTCTTAGAATCCAGTTATTTAAAAAAAAAAATTAAAGTCCTGCAAAAGGAAAGGTCATCTACTTGCATTTGCTTGCTACTGAGATTATAGTATTGTTTGTTTAAAGATTATTAGCTGATCATAGAAATATACCATAATGCTACCATAGAAGGTATATCACGTCTTTTAATCAGAATAAGGCAAAAGTGGCCACATTTCACAATACGAATGTCTTATATGCTTTGTAGGATATATAAGCCTGTTATCAGTTGATATTGCAACATATTCTGCATTTTCTTAGCTACATTGTGTTTGCTTTCTTCATCTTAGACCTAGCTTTTAATAAGATTATTGTTTTTAAAGCTGATTTCAGTAAAGTACTTAATTTAGTAAAGTACTTATGTGTGGTAAAAAATTATATATCTAACGGTTTTAAGCAGCTTTCAGCTAGCATTTTCTAAAACTCAAGAAAAATTGAGCTTGGTACAGCATGCCTATAATCACAGCTGCTCAGCAGGGTGAGGCAGGAAAACCACAAGTGCAAGGCTAGCCAGACAACTTAGCAAGACCCTGTCTTAAAAAGGAATGGACTGGGACTAGTAAAGTTCGGCCCAGCATGTGCAAAGCCCAGGATGCAGTCCCTAAAACTGCCTCCCTCAAAAAAAAAAAAAAATTATTTTGGTCTTTTTGAGACAGGGTTTCACTGTACAGTTTAGGCTGGCTTGAACTCACTTTGTTGCCCAGGCTGGCTTCAAATTCACAGCAACCCTCCTACTTCAGCCTCCCAAGTGCTGGGATTACAGGTGTACAGAATCATACCTGGCCTCAAAAGAAAATTTTAAATGCCAGTTTACTACTACCACAGTTTTGATCCAAGTAAATTTCAACAAGAAATATTTTAGAAATTATCATTTCTGATTGTATAGTAAATAATGCATTCTTATTTACTCCTAAAGTCTAGATACTGTGCTTAGAAACTTCCTATAAACAGGAAAATGTGATGAATATTTATATGCATGTTAGCAGGTACAGGGCTCTGATGGTGAAGAGAAAGGATAAGGGAAATTTCGAATGCTTAGAAATGACCAAGTTTCTAATTTTCATATATATTCTACCTTTAGCAAAATTGTTATTCTGAGCGCAATAATTTTTAAAACTTCATCTGTTTATTGATATTTGAAGATTTATCAGAGATTCATACCTATTTTCAGGTCATTAAAGCTAGGAACTCTTAAGAGTTCATAAGTATCTGCTGCCAACTATGAGTGAATATGTTTCTGAATCTCATAATCCTCTGGTTGCTACTGCAGGCTCTTTTCTCTGGGATTTTAAAATGTAGATCACTGACTCCAGAGCTGGTGAAGGAATATGAGGAATATCAAAGTTATTTCTGCAGCACTATGTAGCATTATACACATATGGTACATTTGTGCTGTAGAGAGGGTGAGGAGATTTTAAATACAGAGAACTCTGCTATATTTAAAAACAGTCTTGTCAGGCTAATTGCTTATTTAGAGACTATATTAAATAAATGTAATACAGTGATTTTTATGTTCATTTCTAAAAAGGGGAAAGAGTAGCTTTATTTTGCCAGAAATACAATGTCAGCTGCTAGCCATTTATTTCCTAGCAAAACAAACTACTTGCATAATTCTAATTGGCAGATTTCTTCTCCCTGGTGTTTAATTAAAATCTTTTTCAGGCAGTACATGATACTAAGGATTGTATATAGATTCATTTACTGTCCAAAGAAAGGCTTGAGTCAACTATATCTTACTGACTTGCAGCCTTTTCTTATGTCTTCCATTTTTGTCTCACAATACCATCATTGGCAAAGAATAATTTTTTTTTTGCAGTCCTTCCATACCTATATTCACATAAGTAACGTTGTATTTCTTTTTGCAAAAAGATTACTTACTTAGGTAAGTAAAACAATACTGATACATAGGATTGGAACTGGCCTCTATTTACATCCTACCCTAGAAGGCTGTCCAGTAAATGAATATGGCTGCTCAAAGGGGTTAGGTGGAAAACCAGAAAGGAATTAGTATAATTTTATCCTTGTTATTAAAAAATTTAAAATGTCTAGCCTGCGGTAAAACTGGTTCTTTTTATACATCAAGGATAACATACTGTTAATTAACAATCGGTCATCATCCAAAGGATGCTTGAGTTCAAAGATGTGAAATTCAGAATATTATTTGCAAATAAGATAAGTAGGTATGAGTCCATACATCGTTTTATGAACTGTTTCAGAAGGGAAGAAAACAATGAGCATACACTATAATGATTATGAGAACTTTTTTCCTCCATATTTAAATTGTAATTAAATTGGTTTTTTTTCAAACTATATTCTTTTAGAGACAGAAAAATTATGTTTAACTCTTAACTGGGCTTCATGTTTATTTCTGGGCACTTAATATTCATAATAAAGATAAACTACAGCTGTAGCTCTATAATCTCCTATAACCTATAATCATTTTCTCTATACTCTCTTTGTCTTTCAAGCAAATTACATCACCCAAAACTTATAACCCACTTTACTACAACAGAGCTGTCATGTTTTGGGAGTCAGTGGAAAGAAAACTGAAGTATAACTAGCATCGTGGGATCTCAATTGGTTGATAGCTTCTCTTACCTTACTTGGTAATGCATGTATAATGGTACTGAGTGACATTCTCTCTCAAGAGGTCTTGGAGTTGATTGCAACAGAAATGTATTACAGGAAAGAAGATAGATAATTAAAAGGGCTATGAAAGAGACCAGAAATAGCTCTATCTGATAACCTGTTAATTTGATGATCTGCAACATGTATTTAAATATGATACTGCAGAAAGTAATATTCCTAGTTTGAAAGTTTAGAGTAAAATTCCATCAAAAGTAGTTACATAAATTGAGCCTTAAATCTTATGATATTCATTTATTACATTTCTGTTCTTAATAGCTGGGTTATTTTCTGGACACAAGCTATTTGTTATATTTTAGTATTCTTTTGTTAAAAAGTAGTAGAGATCAGGGCTGCCTTTTATCATTATTATATCCATATTAGTCATTTTGGCAAATCAGCTGGCTCCTCAGTAAATTTGCAAAATGTTTCATTCAAGAATGAATAAAAGATACTAAAGATGTGACTGCAGTGTGAGAAGATTTAGTTGTTTTTAATATATTGCTTTAAATTTTTATTTTTCTGTTTCATTAAACATGTTAACATTTCTTTTTTAGCTTCTGAAACTAGTTTTAAGCATGATCATTCACTATTACATGACCAAATTTGATCAGTTATTCAAATAAGGTAATATCTTTATTGTAAAACATTTAAAGTTTAAGCTCTCTACCAAGTGTAACACTTAGGCTTTTAAAGGAAGGCAGTGGGAAGCCTTTGAAATGATTTAAAGCAAGAAATATTCATAATTCCATTGTATTTTAGAATGATTACTAGCTGCTATGGGAAAACAGACAAGAGACAGGAAGAACAGATAGAAGAAGGCTATTAGAGTAATCAGGGTTTTTTTAAAAATAAATCTTTTACGGTACACTGTAGGTGAGGCAGAATCCACTGGGCTTGGTTTGGAATTGATTGTGATGGAAAGAGTAGAAGGAAGTGTTAAAAACAACTCCTAGGTTTTTAGCCTGAGTGGCAGAGCAAGTGTAGTACCCTTAAATGACCTAGAGAACGTGGAAAATGAAACTAATTTTGAAGAAAAGAGAGCATGGATTCACTCTTTCAATGTTATGGAAGATAATCCTCTTAGCTGTTTGAGATCTTGACCCAGAATTTAAAAGAAAGGAGTTTAAATGCCATCAATATTGTGGTTGTTGGACCTTAGAACTGAGAGCAGTCATTAGAAGAGCATAGAAAGGGAGAAGGCAAAGACCCTAGCAGAATGGCTAAAACCCTGGGCAGGAAGTAGGCAGCAGTGAGAATAGTTTGCAGAAGAGTCAGTTATAGCATCAGAGGCCGGTTAGAAACCAAACAGGGTGAAGATTAAACAGTATCATTTGAAATTAGCATTTTTAGAGGTTGTTAGTATTTGTAAATAGTAAGGTTAGAAACCAGATTCCTGTAGGCTTCAGATTCATTAGCAGCAATGATTGGAATAATCTTTTAAGTGGCTTGGTTATGAGGAAAAAATAAGTAAATGGACCATTGCTAGTAGGAAGATGGAAATTAGTAAAGGATTTTGTTATGTGCTTTGCTTTTGTTCCTTTTTTAGAACCAGAGTGTTTAAGTCTGAAAAAAAGAAATAGCCATTATTGCAAGAGATATTAAAATTATAGCAAGAAAACCAAAGTCATTGAAGAAGCTAGAAAGGCATTCAGAGCATGCTTGGTTCCTTCCATGGAAAGGACAAATAAGTGCACACGAAATTACAGCACAATGTGATAAAATTCTTAATACTAGAGTTTAAGTGCCAAGTGTGAGATTAATAAAAAGAGAACTTGTACCTCTTGAGGGCATTTGAGAAACATTGATAGTTTGATGTCAAGTGTTGAATAACCTCAATAGGATATCCTTTCACATTTAGGTTTCTTCTTTGAAAATCAGTGCAACAATGAGTAATGTACACTATAAGTCTTCAGTTTAGTATTTGATGAGAATAGTTGAATTCCCTACTTTAATCTGATAATGTTACCTTCCTTGTCTTCCAGCATTTTACTGGTCTCTGTATTTGTATGCCAGTTTCTAAAGCTATCAATTTCATGGCACCTTGTCTCATGTAAAGCTCGACATTCAAGAAATTCTCTCAGTGCTACATTAAACCATTACCAAAAGCAAATTTTCCTTCTCTCTTTTTTTTTTATGTATTCTGCCTCAAATTTATCCAGAGTTACAAAGTGAATACATTTTTTGTAATTGGAGTCAAGATTTACTTTTTATAGTTCACATTGCAGATAATCTTGAATTAATTGTCTCAGTTATGCTCTAGCCTGTTCAATAAAGAATGAACAATAAGGGCTCACTGGCATAAGCGCCTGCCTGGCAAGTGCGAGGTTATGGGTTCGATCCCCGGTACAAAAAAAAAAAATGAACAATAAGTCTATGAGATTGCACCAGTAAAAGGACAGTCATAGATACGAAATGGTAGTGTGGCAACTGTAAGAACTTGGTTTTTTAAGCCCAAATACTACTACTGGTGAACACACATCATCTCAAGTATGAAAATACACTGTGCATTTACATTTATCTCCTAAAATTTAACTCTGTAGAAACTTTTGGATGCTGTTAAGTACATATCCCATGAGTTCTTCAGTTGGCTCATTGAGGTTAGGGAAATGCTTTACTGTTTGTTCATGAAATCTATTATTATTCATTAGTTTAGGCATAACCTGTGTTTTGCATGTATTCATCCTTTTTCTTGATGTATAGATCAAAATAATCACAATTGACTCGACTTGTTTTTAATCTAAATATTCTCATTTAAGCATTTAATGGTAAGCATTTCCCAAATCTAAATGAACTAGATCTTCTTTGTGAGGAGCTCTGATATTCCAAAATTTTAATATTAAATAGTGAGTGATTTCCCTTTGTAATGTTGAAGCATACAAAAGGTCAGTTGTATACTGTAAATGTTGACATACGCATTCCTGTTTTGAGTAAAAATCTACATACTAGTTATCTATTAAAGTTAAAGCATTACTGAAAGAGTAAAGTTGAATAAAGACTTAAAGAAAGAGGCCAATGAAATGTACATTAATAAGAGCACAGAATCCTGGAATGTTTTAGAAAATTTTTTAGGGTCTGAAAAGCATCTTATAGTCTTCAGGTAAATCTGGGGATAAACGAAAGGATATATGTAGAAGCAGGAACACACTCACCCAAAAGGTAAAATGAGACCCCATCAATAGAAGCTCCTTGGGGCTAGGTTTGGAGTTTATTACAAAGGAAAGCTTTGTAAAGAGACATTCAGGTTGGAGTTGAACCTTGAGTGTGTGGTTGGACCCACTGATCTTTGTGGGATCTTGTAATCCTGCAGTTCTTAAATGAATTCTTCTTTCCCTCCAACTTTTTAAAACTGTGGCATATACATTAAAGTACAAAAATCTACAAACTCATTACACAGATCAGTGAATCTTTACATGCATAAATTCAACTTTGAATGTTTTTGGCTTTCCAAGAGACTCTTCAGTCAGTACCCTCTCTTTTCACCGGAACTAACCTTATTCTGGTTTCTGGCACCACAGAGAGGTTTTACTTGCTACGAACTTCATATAAATAGGTTCACAGAATATATACCCTCTGGGGTCATGAGTCTCTGAAATGTGTCTTTGCTCATAAGTCTCTGAAATGTGTCTTTGTTGCATGTAACATTAGTTAGTCTGTATAGCATTGCACTGATTTCATTTTAAGACTATATCATGTATTCACGTCATTGTTTATAGAAAGACCACTTTGAGGCTGTATTAATGAAAGCTGCCATGAACATTTTCATACATCTTTGTTGGGTACTGGCACTTATTTCTCTAGTATATATTGTTAATGACTTACCAGTCCAATTATTTAAATACAAGATAACCAAAAATAGCATTTTTGTTTATTTTTATAAGATAATATAGTAGGAAATGTAAAAATGACAAATTCAATATAAGAATCAACTGGTTGAAATGACACCTGTCCAAGCAATGTTCAGGATAGTCAGTATGTAAACAAATGCACTGCCCAAGTGATGCACAGGGTAAACTGTTAAGTGGTTAGGAATGGTGTATAAAATAGGGGCATTTTATGCAGGTATTGTTAACAGTGTTCCAGGGTTATTGAGCCATTTAAATCGCCAGTAACAGCATGGGAGAACTTCAGTTTCTGCTCTTATCAACACTTTGTATTATCATTCATTTTTATTTTAGACATTCTCATGAGTGTGTGGTGGTCTCTTTTTTTTCCCTATGGTTGTTGATCATTTGGACAATCTGTTTTATGAATTACTTGCTTTTTATGTAGTCCTTTTTTAAAACTAGGTCATTTGTCTTACTTATTTGTAGTCCTCTGTACATTATGAATTTTTGCTGGGAGTCTGTTGCAGGTATAACTTCTTAGTCTGTGGCTTAAATATTCATACTTTTTATAAGATACTTTGATGAACAGACATTCCCAATCTTGATAAGCTCCTACTTATCATTTTTCTCTTTTGTGGTTAGTGGCCTGTGTTCTTTTAGGAGTCTTTGCCTAGCCCAAGGTCATAGAGCTACTTGGGCAATAATTTATAATTTGTAGCACTAAATTAGATAATGGTAAACTTTCATTGGTTCACACACAAAGAAATAAATGGATAGAGTCACACTATTTTCTCCCATAATTTCTTATTAAACTTTTGGTAATATCCGTGAATAAGTAGATGATGATCCTAAGTAGGAAAATTAATAGTATAAACAGCCACAAAATCAATGTTTGTGTTTGTTTTTCTCTTATTTATGTTACTTGTCTATAGTGGGTCAATAGAAGACTGTACTGTTTTGGTCACTTAGGCAAGTAGGCTGACATAAATTCCATCATAATATATACTAGTGTGGCCACTGTACTGGGGGAGGAGAACATAGCAAACTGCTTATGGACTCACATTTTCTGCCTATAAGAATCATATGTCATTTACATTCATTGATGAGTTATAGGGGCTTGCCTAATCTCAGGCACTGAGGAAGTGCCACATTGTGTTCCTGAAAGGACAGTTAAAAATATTTATGAACAACCATATGATTATCACAGTAAACATGGGCAGTCACTCTCTGTGGGCCAGTTTATTGCTATAAAATAGGTACTAATGATAATCTGTACCTGATACAGTGGTGGTTGTGAGAATTAAACAGGGTAATACATGTAAGACTCTTACATAGTGCCTGGTACTTTGGAAAGAATGTTTACTACTATTAGTGATACTATTATTTATGCATCATGATGTCAACATACTACTACATCTATGTGGATTACCTCTTTAGAAAACTCCTATGGTACTATAGATACATATGAGTGGTGGCAAACCTATGGCATGCATGCTGCAGCCATCTGTCATCATTGAGAGCTTTTTTTTTTTTTTTTTTTGAGACAGGGTCTCGCTATGAGGTTCAGGCTGGCATTGAGCTCACTTTGTAGCCCAGGCCGGTCTCGAGCTCGCAAGATCCTCCTGCCTCAGACTCCTGAGTGCTGGGATTACAGGCGTGAGCCACCATGCCTGGCTCATTGAAAGCTCTTAAAAGTTTCCCCATCACTAGTACAGTATATGCTATCCCTGTTCTCACAGTTAAGAAAACTTTACTTTCAAGACTTTAACTTGCCCAAGTTCTTCAGCTAATAAATAAAAGATGGGATTTGGATCCAGGCAGTCTGATTGTAGCGCATTTAATATTAACTAAATAAGCAAATAAATATGAATAGAAGAATTCAAGCTGGTTGTGGTGGCACATGCTAGTGTGCTGTAATCCCAGCACACTAGGAGGTTGAGGCAGTTGGGTCACAAATTCAAGGCCAGCATAGGGAATTTAGTAAGATCCTACCTCAAAATAAAAAAGGGTGGCAGTGTAGCTCAGTGCAGAGGCCATGGGTTCAACCTCAATACAATAACAACAACAACAACAAAAAAACTGCGTGTTTATATATGTTCATGGTTATGTTTTGTTTTTTATTGTTTTAATATCCTATTTTCTGCTAGTTTATAGTAGTGTTTCTAGTTCATATCATTAAATTAAGTGTACTGTGTTCATGGTATTCTGTATATGCTAACATACTGAAATTTAGAATTGATTTGTTCACCATTAACAGAAAACCTTGGACTAGATTGCTAGAGCTCCCAGAAAGCCACGGCTAGTTAGTGGCATAGCCTGAACTCAGATTTCTTAACCTCAGTAAGACCTTTTCCTACCATCTTAGGTTGCCTTCTTACAGTTTATATTCCACATAATCCTTTACCAAAAATTGAAAGTGCTTATTTTCTTCCTGCACTTTGAGTGAATTATGTAGGAATGTACAGTTACATTTATCCCCCCATCAAACCTCACATTGCTATATCTTGATTGCAATATATCAGTTTTGTCTTTTAAATATTCTAACATTAGTAAATGCCAAAGCCAAATTGGATATGTACTTGAAGAGGCTTTGTAGCAAGGATAAATGACTCCAGAGAAGTCTTCTGTGGAAAAGTGTTGTAATGAGGAGCTTAAGAGAACCAATAGCTGTTCTTTTTCCAGTAAGAAAATTTAAACTCAGATTTTTGAAGGCAGATGGCAGTGGAGCTAGAGATGAATCAGGTGTATTACATTTGAGATTTCTCTGCTGGTATGTTAGTAAGAAGTAAAATTGCAACCTGTTTATAAAAAGGTAATTACTAGTAATATAAGAATATACATTTATTAACCTCAGATACATTGTAATTTTCAAAATTAAACCTTTTAAGGTAATGTCAGGCTCTATGTTGTGGTTTGTTTTCCCATAATTAAATGGAATTTTCTGTGATAATCTCAGTGTATTTTTGTGTAATTTTATCTATAAAGTTTATCTATAGTTTTTAGTGTATATGTTAAATCAAGAATAGGAATTTGTCATTCTATTGGTGGACAGTGGAGAAGTAGCAACACTTTTCTTCCCTAGGTATGGAACTTTATCAACTACCTGTCATTTTCCTGGCTATTATAATTTAACATCAGTTTTTGTGTTGAAATAAACACTGCTTTATAAAATTAAATGTAGAATGTAAGTGAATTTTTAATGGAAAACATGATGTTTATAAACTGTGTCTTCACATCGTCCATGCTAGGCAGGTTAACTCCTTGCTGTCCTATAGAGCTGAATATGGAGAGAGACAGACAGACTGTCTAGAAATTTATCAGTAAGGCTTCATTCAGCAATAAGCTAGGGGCTCTCATTGGTGCGGTGTGGTTTGGTTTGGTTTAGTTTGGTTTGGTTTAGTTTGGTTTGGTTTGGTTTTGGAGAAGGAAATAGGAAGGATCTAGGTAAAGAAAATTTTGGCTCTATGTAAAAGCCAGTTATATTTTGAAAATCATTTATATTGCATATTAAATTAATTTTAAAAGTCTGGGTTTTTTATTTTTGGCATTACTGTATTGAAGATTGAGCCACTTGTATGTGAGGCAAATGCCCTACTACACACTTATCTCCCCAGACCGTTTTTTATTTTCAAGAGAAGCTTTTACTCAGTTGCCCAGGCTAACCTCAAACTTGGGATCCTGCTACCTTAGCCTGCTGAGTAGCTGAAATTACAGGCCAACACTATCATGCCCAGAAGAAGTCTGATTCTTTTTGGTACTTTGCATTTTCTTTAACATAACCATATAACTGAAAGTTGGGAGCTAAAGCATATTTTTGAAAGTAATTATTTGTAATTATGCTACCCTAACATAACTACTTTGAGTATCTTGGTATTTCCTTCCAATTTTTCTTTAATGTGTCTTTTCTTTTACTATACTTATATAGTATAATATATTTCCTTATAAATATTTCATTGGAAACCTTGTAACAGTCAACAAAAAATAGCTTTCATGTTCTTTTCTTGTTTGCAAAACATGCAGAGAAATATTTTATTTGATCCTCAAAATATCCTTTTGAAGTAGATAGTAGCCCCATTTTACAAATGAGAATGTGAAAAGAAAAAAGATAATAATTTAAGCCTTTACTTGGTACCATAGTAGATTCTTCCTCATGACAAAAGTACGTAGTAACACAGGCAGGTGAGAGCATTTAATGTAGAAAAAAGAGCAAAGCTTCATGTAATTTTTTTTTTCAGTGTTGAGGATTGGCTCCAGGACCTTGCACATCCTTGGCATTTGCTCTGTCACTGAGTTATATCTTCAACCCCTTATTCTGCAAATTCTGATTTTCTGAGACCTAGTCCTGATGTGCTGAACTAAATAAACCTTCCTTTGAATGGCAATAGGCCACTCTGAAAATAACTGATTTTGTGAGATTTTAGTAAATACACAAAACATTAAGAATCTTGAAGTGATGTAATTATTCTGGTTAGGTTACTAGTCTATGAAGAAACTGCTAATATGGTTTTTAACTTTTTAAAATCAGAAGCTCATAAACCAGGGATGTTACTTTAAAAACCACTTGTGCCAGTTGGCACAGTGGGCTCTGTGTAAAGGTTGACATCATGTTGGGTAAGTTATTACAGGAGAAGTATTTCTAGGAAACTGGTTTTCAAAAGCTTTACATATGGCAAATTTGAATTTTATGTTTATTTGGTAACTTTCCCAAGACCTAACCATTGCTTTAGAATTCAAAAGCAAAATTTATAGCAAAATTCATTTTTCTTTAAATCGTTTTGAAACAGGGTCTCATTATGCAATTCAGGCTGGCCTTGCGCTGACTTTGCAGCCCAGGCTAGTCTTGAACTGGAAAGGATCCGAGTGCTGGGATTATAGGCGTGCCCTACCACACCCAGCAGCAAAATGCATTTCTAAGTCTTTCATTTTAAATTACAGTGATGCCTTTTTTTGTTTGGTAAGAGCTTTGGATTTCACTTTACAATTCATAGTAGTAAAGATCACTGTTTTCTTTTTATTTTCCACTTGTGGCTGAGGAAATTCCCCTACTACTCTGTGTCTTCTATTTTTCTTTTAAAGAAAATTTAATTTGTAAGTCAGTTGATGAAAATGAACATTTTGATGGTATCTATTTCCTTGTACTGCACTATAGTTCTTATAAATGTTTTTCTTTTTTGGATATGTTCTCATTGCCTGCAGTTTTCATTGGCTCTTAAGATGGTGAAAGATTTAGGATTTATTGTCTATAAAAGAAACACTTGTCCCTCCTCTTTTCTTCAGCATTGTTTCACAGCCGGCCTTCCGCAGGTTTGAGGAAGAATGGTGTGAAGTGTAAGCAGATAGAGCTGTGTTCTTTAACAAATGAAGACACTTGCCCTAGAACTGTGAACTGATTGCTGGAGTCCAGCTGCGGCAGGGCTCAGGGGTCCCAAAGGTGGTCAGGGAGTTGGCGAGTGAGAGACAGAAGACACTGCACACCCGTCTGTGAGTGAATCTGAATCTATTTTATTTTTAGAAGCTGGAGTATATATTTGCTAACTTTTTTCACCTTTGTAACACTTTAATCTTGTTACTTAATTAGCTTAGAAAATGTAAGCCGAGGCACCTGGATGCCCACAGGAGGGAGAGATGGAGCGGCAGCTGTGAAGCTATCATGCCGCTTCCCTACATTTTTTTCCCTTATCGCTTATGGGAGTATGGCAGGCCCTGTGAGGATAGCGCCTGTCTTGGGTCAAG